>JAZGTK010001897.1:0-35238 GCA_036877625.1 Ambastaia sidthimunki | reverse complement strand
AAAAAAAACACAAACTAAACAACTCACCAGATCCTGCGTGACCTTGTTGATCTCATAGCATGTAAAATATTGAAAGAGGACCCCCAGAATGAAGGCTGCCTTTGATATTGCCTGATTTTTAATGTTTTTATGAACGGATGTTGACAAAAAAGTATAAGAACTCGTCTATGAAATATTACAAAGAAGGTTTGAAACTTCTTTTTCTGTCAGACATAAAGTTTAGTTAAAGGACACATATTTTAAAATACATATTTCCAAGTTTACGAAAGACTTTAATCTGTATTGTAGAGGTGCACATGTCTGAAGTTATTCTGTTTAAAGCTGCATAGGAAAGTTTAGATTGTGGAAACAGAGGCATGAGTGTGATAAACAGAAGAAGTACAGACAGCTGGCTAGGTGTTTGCTGACAGATGGGCACTTTGCTCTGTTGTTGGTGTAGAACCCCAAATCTTCTCCATGTATCCGACAATGAGCTCTCATCTCTCATTTCACTACCATTAGGGGAGGTCAGAGGTCACGCTGCATTGAATTATGGTTGTGTACTTTCACAAAGCTGCCCATTATCTATTAAAGACAATGTTCATTAAGACCGCAACCTCTCTGATTTGCCTTTGTTGAATTTCTGCGCTGGAAATACGAGGTGCTCGGGTCAAAGCATTGCATTGTGGGAGGATCTGTGAAAACACACTGCCCTTTATCTGATCAGCTGCTATCTTGTCCCGGCGACCCGTGACATTTCCCACAGGCACACAAACACACATACACACACACTGTCAGCACCTTTTAAGTGCCATCAATCTGTCAATTACTGCTCAGGTAGAACCATTCATTCATACAATACAGGCCTGTGGATACAGTTTTAGTGATCTACACACACACACAAAC
Organism: Ambastaia sidthimunki; assembly: GCA_036877625.1. Classification (NCBI taxonomy): domain Eukaryota; kingdom Metazoa; phylum Chordata; class Actinopteri; order Cypriniformes; family Botiidae; genus Ambastaia; species Ambastaia sidthimunki. The sequence goes on along the minus strand of JAZGTK010001897.1, from coordinate 34,353 downwards.
ACACACACACACCAAAGAGGCAAGGGGAGGTTCCACATGATTGGGTTTCCTAATGTTGGGTCATTCCATTGTGCATTGAAACACATCTGAACTGCCGTATTGTTCTGAACCAGGAAAAGAGGAAAAATCCCCGGGAATTACAAAGTTTCTCCATGCGAGCCACCCTGAGTGTTGTACAGCCATCCAGTGCCAATGGACTCTTAATCCACAAGACCTGGATAAGCCAGTGCTTGTGTGATGGATACTTTATGTATAGTCGTCAAAGCACAGCCCCAGCTAACAATTTTTGGTTGTAAGAACGTTTCTGTAACGTTTCCATTAAGCAACAAAAAGTTAAAATGTTAATTTAAAAGTTCTAGAAATGTCCTGTTTTTTAGACGTTGTGTTAATGTTATTGCTTGATTTACTTTAAACATTTCTGTAATTCTGTAACGTTTTTAAAACGTTCAACTGACCACTTAAAAATAACGTTTTTGATTTAAAAATGATATATAACATTCAAACTATTTTACTAAGGTTACTGCAAGAACATTTTGAAAACGTCAGAACATTAGCCAATGTTCTGAGAAGGTTCTCTGTTAGCTGGGGCATCTTTCATTTGTTTGAGTGCGTGTCCAGCCTGATGGTTCAGAAAATGGTGGGAGATGCAGAATGAGTCTGGATGAAAGAGTTACACTGAGGTTTTGGCCCGTCACAGACACAAATTTACAGCTTTTGTAGCATCCCAGAAGTGCAGAGCTTTCAGCTGTCAGCAGTTTGAACTTTACTGCTCGCATGTGATGCGTGTTTGATGAGCTTAACTGAGAGATAGAGAGAGATAGAGAGAGAGAGATAGAGAAAGAGAGAGAATTTATATATACAGTGTTGGGGAACATTAAAGTACTGCATAACATAATTGTGTTACTTTACATAAAAAACAAATTCAATTAAAAAAAAGCAAATTACATTAAATTAAAAATTACATTAAATCCTTTTATTAATGGATACAACAGAACTCTCGCTCATGTTGAATTGCCTAATTTGCATTTATTCATTTGACAGACACTTTTATCCAAAGCAACTTACCGTAAACATATTAGCATCCTTGTGATTTCTGGGAATCAAACCCATGATATCCGTGTCGCCAGCAGCGTGCTCTGCCCAATGATCTAGAGAAACATGATGACATAACACACTCAATAAAAGACAAAACGACAGACATTTTACATACATTAGGCATTTGCTGAGAGATCTGTAGCATGCATATTTGTGTATGTTTGAGCAACCGTGGTTGTAAACATCCCTCGCCATATTTGGCAGCAGGCTGTCAGCACAGGTAGCTACAGTGGAAGTAATGCCGCGTGTCAGTGGGAGTAGACAAGTCGCTCTGACATCCACAGTGAAAGCCTTCACTTTTCAGCCTCATCTGTAGCCAATCTCCCTGCTGAACGGACCCTAACATGAGCTCATTGAGTTGTCAACATCTCAAACAACCCCAGCTGGGAAGAAAAGAACAACTGCAGAAATGCCTGTCTTTCCCTCACTCAGGGTTAGAATTCCAAATCTCAGTCTTTGTCATCACCCCGCGCAGCTCGGAATTGCGGTTGCCATGGGAACCCCTAAAGCCAGGCCCTGGTCAGGAGCGACCATTTAAATGGAAATGGGCAGTAGGGGCAGCTTTTTAAAGGCATCACCCTTCTCTCCTCCAGCTCGTCAGCACACATTTGGGTACGGCTGGCCGCGCAGTAAAGACACCCCACCAGCACCCCGCGCTGCTAAAGCTGAGAAGATTAGAAGATCCTTTTACAGAAACTAATCTGATAGTGCAAAAGGGACCATGTGAGAAAAGGAGAGAAAGAAAAGCCCATTGGAAAGAGTAATCACAAATAAAATCTCTTTAATATCTCTGTTGTTTCTCGTAGACACCAGTGAGATAAAAAGACAAACAAAAGAAGAACTGGAGAAGTCTCCTGCTTCTTAGATGTTTTGCTTGACAAAAAGCTCATAGTAATGAATATCGTTTAGACAAAGTTTTAGGAAAATTCTCAACGTCTCATACTGTGCTCAGATTTTTAAGGATGCCAAAATATGCAATCAAAAGATTTAATCAAGATTTTCATAAAACCGCTGACATTTCTTGTCTATTTTATGTTTATTTTATAGCGTTGATGTATGTCAACAATGGTTTCATTCATGTCTTATTTTTCCCTCAAGTCATTTTAGGAGAAACATCTGAGAAAATGTTGATACTTAAGTGAAGCATAACTGAGAACTCCATTAAATCTAGTGAGCTATGAAAAACGCAGTAAGAAATCCTCCGGGAAAGGCTGCTTCATTTTAAACCGTCCTGTTCACGCTGTAGCTCCAGTCAGCTTATTCTATTTGCCTACCCAAAAATAAGCTCATGATGAAATCTGGACTGCTCTTCTCCAGCTGATTGTATGTCGCTCTTGCATGTCACGATCCATAAGGATCAACAAACGGCCTCCGCAGCAGCAAGAATCTGGCACAGAGGTGGAGCGCGCTCGGATCGCATACCGAGATGGGAATGAGCAACAGGGAGACAGAGAGAGAGAGAGAGAATGATTGTGCCAGGACGTCATAATATAATGGACAGAATGAAAGGGTTCTGTGTCTAACGTGGTTAAAGAGATCAGCTCTTCAAAGCTCCCGGTCCTGCCGTATCTCTCTGATGCACCCCACACCCAAAAGCTTCCCTTTAAGCCTCTCAGTGGTCCAGACCAGCCTCATATGGTGCAGCTGTTTCTGAATGTCTGAGTGTATTTATGTGTATGTTTGTTTGCCCACAGCCTGGGGCTGGTATGCAAAAGATGCACTGCATTATGGGTAGAGCACGAGATCGGCCATTACAGCGTGGAGAGCGATTTGCTTGTCGTCTCCGGGCGCCCAGCAATATTGATTCCACTTTATGCAAATGATTGGAAAATGATGGCGATTTGAATGTTGTGGCAGAGAGTTTAAGAAGCTCTTGTTGCTCTGACAGTGAGGTATTTTGGGTAATTGGTACATCGTTTAACAAAGCATCATTTTTGACATTTCTCCTTATACAGCAATAACAAAGAAAAAAATGTCTCATTCAACATTCTGCAGTCCTATGAAAATCTCAAACCATATGGTTGGGATGAGCAAGCCGTCCAAAAATCTGCTCCTAATTTCACTACTGTTTTATCAGACAGTTTTTTCCCCCTTTCTTTCTTGTCTGTGCCTGCAATTCTTCCATTTAAATTGCACAAAAAGTGAAAGTTGCTGTCTTTTTTCTTTTTTCTCTATCCGATCTGTCTCTGAAACATTTATTCATTCATTGGTTCATTCAGAGAGCTGCAATCAGGCAGAAAATCAAGCTAAAGGGGAGGGAGGGGGGTGCCAGTGTAGACATAGGGTTTCCTTCCCAAACCTAATCCACTTTTTGTTGAAGGCTACTAAATTGCATTCCTGCAGGCGAGGAGAATGGAGTGGGATTTTGGAGCGGGTGACACAAGGCCGGAAAAGACAGAGAGATGGGTGTTGGGAGCTACTGATGGCAGGAATGCTCTGTAATGCTATTTGAAATACAGTAGTTTTGCTTTTTGCTTGGGTAGGAGAATTTTCAGACGTTCCCTTAGACACTTTCAGCAAACTACAGTATACAAAACGAAAAAGTAACGATATTAAAGTTTCTTGAGATAATAAACTTGTCACATAAGCAATAAAGTGAGAACATTTAAATTTTAGACAGTCAGACAGGGGATAAAAAAATATGATGGGACGTTTGCTACAGCAATTTAAGACAAATTTTAATTCCGTATTCCTTCTCTGAGAGATACATTAGGGACATGGGCAGCTCTAATCGGTATTGTCACAAATCTCTTTTCCATTAGTCAATGCTCACGTCCACGCAGGCACAGCACATACAGACGCAGGGCCACACAAGACTGATTGAAGCTGGGCGCAGCGCGTTAATGAATGCACGCACCGCGAATACCAATAAGGTTCGTGTTAAAGTAGATTTAAACAACAAACAAAGAATGCAGATGTTCGCCAGTGCTTTGAATCAAGAAACAAAATCTTATAATTCTCCTGATATTTTACTGTCAGATCCGATGTCTGGTGTTTAGCCCAGAGGTGAAAACATTTAAGCATTTCTGAGTTCTCAGATGTTGCTGTTTCTAAGCTCAGAAGAATTAACAAAATGTCAAAACATCCATTGTTGTATTAATGTTATATTATGTCATTTTTTTAAATGTTCCACTAACACTTTAAGAATAATTATTTTGCTAACATTTTTGAATGTTGGCCAATGGCATAACATTACTGCAAGAACATTTTAATGACTTTTAGGGAACATTAGCCAACATTCTGAGAATGTTCCCTGTTAGCTGTGATTTTACCATTTAAGCACAATTGAAACAATAGAGACGTGATATTACTGAAGCCTTTTGTCTTTTTCTCATTAGAAACATTTGAGAGTTTATGTTAATCTCTTTGCTGTTTCATTTGTTATTTTTCTGTTTATGAGAATGTGTGAATATTAACAACAGGCCTCATATCTTATGCAAGCGACGTGTTTGAGTCTGGCTTGCATTGTTTTCTAATTCTATTTCCCACTCACCTTCAAATAACTTCCTGTCCTCACTGTATTGTAGCAAGAAAGCAAAACCTTGTCAAATTTTTCATGGGTAGGTAAGTTTTGGAGTGATAATCTGAGAGACACTGAGTCATTGGTGAGTCAGATGTCACAGCACAGCTAACCTGCTGCCCTGGGCCTCTGGGATGCTGTTTCCAGCCAAAAAACCAGCAGAACCTTCATGCAGAAAAGCTAGCTATGGCGACTGGAGAGCCAAACTCATCAGCTTTGAGCTACCAGGCCAGAAGGAAGGAAATCAGAGGCCTGCAGACAACAGCAGAAGTTTTATCTGTGGTTGACCAAGAACCATACAAACTCTTCTAGATCAGCCTTAGCAAAGCTGGTTGTTATCTTCAACTACTTAGCTGTCCTCTCTTTCATCTGCCACCCAGCTAACAGGAAATGTTCTCAGAATGTTGGCTAATGTTCTCTAAAAGTTCTCTCAGAGTTATCATAAATGTTCTTGCAGTAACATTTGTTGGGTTTTTTTTTTCTGATGGTATATATCAAAATGTTATTCTTAAGTAGTTAGTGGAATGTTTTAAAAACATTTCAGAATTTTAAAAGTTTGAATAACGTTCCTATAATCAAGCAATAATGTTGATACAGCGTCTAAAAAACTGTTTAAAACATTCCTACAACTTTCAAAACAATGTTAAAAATGTTTTTGTTACCTAATGGAAACATTACAGAAACATTCTTACAACCTAACATTGTTATCTGGGCACTTTCTCCAGATTTATTCTCATGACCTTTTTTTTTTACATCCCTCTGACTGTTCTCTTTCAAACCCCTTCCTTTTCTCCAGCATGTTGGTCTGGTTTGTATCGTGCTGTTATTTTGAGTTCCCACCAGGGTAACGTGTGTGTCAGAAGGTATGATTTTACCCCTGATAGCACAGGGGGAATAATTGTGGCAGGCAGAGGCAGAGAAACGTAGAGAACCAGAACAAGATCTGTAATCTGTTTTCCTTGGATCAGAAGTTCATAAATACTCACTGGGCCAAGTGAGCTGGTGAGATCCATAGCACAGATCCTGCTGTCCCCAAACCGGACTGCCCTCAACAAACTTCCTCTCTCCTGTTCACTGCTTATCATGAGCTGTTTATGCTAAGTAGCTTATAAAAACATGCAACAAAGATATTTAAAGCCTGTTTTCTCACCCCATAATTTTCTTTTAATTAAAGACTCTATGAACTTAACATTTGGAGTTCTGTGGCCTTTATACCACGTGTGTTTGTTTTGAGGTTAGTGCCGTATCCAACATTGACAATATTAACATGCAGATAAATCAACTTGATATACATTCAAAATGCACTACAATACATGTCTACAATACAGTCAGGTGAAGTATTTACGTTTGAATATTGACTTTAATTAAACATAGAATCAAAATGTCTTACGCATGTTCCTGATATTATTGTGCATGGTTCATAAGTGCACGTTATTTAAAAAAGAAAAGTTAAAATCCTTCCTTCAACCCTTAAAGGGATAGTTTTTAAAAAATAATAAAAAAATTATAATAATTTGTATAATTTCCTTATCATTTTCATCATTTACTCTACCTTACATGATTCCAAACATGAATATGACTTTTTTTTTCTTCTGTGAGCCACAAAAAAAATGATATTTTGAAAAATGGTGTCCAAAATGGTCTCAGTGGTTTGGTGTCCATACATTGGAAGGCAATGCGTACCACTGTTGTTTGGTTACCAACATACTTACAAAATATCTTCTTTTGTGTTCCTCGGATGGAAAAAACATCATACAGGTTGGAAATGACATGAAAGTGAGTAAATGACGGAAGAATTTTCATTTTTGGGTGAACTATCTCTAAGTTATTTTCCAACTAGTATTCATACCACACGAGCTTCAACCAATGGGTGTCTTCTGTGTTTCAGGAGATGAGGGAGATCTTCAAATACATTCAGGTCTGGCTCCACTCTGTTGCAAACGTCTTTTTATAGTCAAGTTATTTCCTGACAGATAAAATCAAGCCCTACCTGACACTCTTTTTCCCCGAACATCCTGTTTTAGACAGAATTACGTCACATTACAGAAAGTAAAACAGGTTGTGAATAACATTTTATGTTGACTTTGAGAACACTCAAACTCAGCACTACTGAACTAAATTAGCATTTAACAAGCTGTTATGGTGCAATGAGAATGTAAATTAAGTGGCTTCTTTGAGCAGTTTAATTGTTGAGCGTCTTATCTCTGTTTCAGAGGCTGACCTTTACGACCGTAAGGCTCCTTTAAGAGATCTGAGATTATGAAATTTGATTTACATCAATCAAACAGCTCATCACTCATCATGAAATCACTTTATCACATCCTCGCTCTCCAGCAGCTGATAACGCTGCCGCTGATTAGCCCCGGCGAGTGGCGGCAGAAGGTCACATGTCCGAATGCGACTTCCTGTTTCTCCTGCACGCTCACAGATGGTGGTGATTAGAGCGAGCAGGAGCGTGTGACAGTGGAGATGGATCGGGGACAAGAGCAGGAGATAAATAAACCGGGCTGTCTGCGTGCTGATCCTGTCAGCAAACCCACTACTGCCGATCTATCAGAAGAAAGACAGACAGAGAGAGAGAGAGAGAGAGAGAAAGAGAGAGAATGTGGATCAGTTCTGTTGTTTATTGTAGACAGCAATGACATCAAATGGAGACTTGCTTTTCAGATATTTATTTTCAGAAAAGCAACGTCACGTCTCAGAAGAGACACTTCTCAACAATGCCATCAGCTGTGCTCAGATGTGCCATGATACCACATTTCTGTAGCTAACCAGCTAACAGGAAACGTTCTCAGAATATTGGCTAACGTAATCTTAAAGTTCCCCCAAAGTTATCAAAAATGCTCTTGCAGTAATTTTAGCAGAATGTTATATATCATATATCAAAAACTGTATTCTAAAGTAGTTAGTAGAACATTTAAAAAAAATTACAATTTAAAAAATTTTTGAATACAATTTTACTCCTACTGCATGTCGACTCATTTGTTTCTAAAAATGTTTAGAAGAACCACATTATGAGAGTCAAATGAAACACAAGTGAGAACAAAAAAGAGAAATAGTTAATTTCTAGTTTATTTTGCAAGCTATTTACTCACCCTCATTCATGCAAACCTGCTTGGTGTTTTTTATTCTGTGCAACACATAAGTTGCATTTTGTGAATAATTGTTACATGGCTCTTGCTACACAATGACAGACCACTATTGCTTTTATCTTACAGTAACTAAGAACCATTACTGTAAATCTCCTAAGCTATTAAAAAGCATTACATTGTCCTCTTCAAAAACAGTCTAGTTAGGCGAATTCTAAAAGAGATGTTTTTTTTCTCGAATGCGATGCTGCAGTACTGCAGCCTGCTAGTGGATCAGAGTTTGGTCTCTAGTTGGGAGGAATAACATGTAAAAACTAGAGGAGCAGAGAGACGCCTCAGGCCATGAAGAAGACTCAGAGAGCAGAGAGATTAAATGTTGAGGATATTTATATCTCATATTGGAGTTAGTCTGGGCCCGCAGGACACCGACCGGAGAGCACAAAGTCTGGAATAAAGCAAAAAAGACAAAACAGGGGAGGAGCAAAAGCGAACATCCTATGATAGTAAATTTCAACGCAAGATAACATTATTATTGAATGGTCAGGGAAAATAACGGAGGAACAAAAGCAAAAAGACAACCAGGCAGCCTTGAGGCTTTAAACGTAGTTGGTGAGGGTTAATTTTATCCTCATTTTGTATGCATAATCTTTCCCCACACTAAAATGTAGAGCAGCTCTCTGCAGTAACTTTCGTTTGATGATAGAAAGTAATGGAAATCCGCGGACTCGATTGGGCCATTCATCACTCAACAGCACTACGTGTGCAGACCTCCACCCTCTAACCACCCCACCCCTCCAACATCAGCCCCAGCTCGGCTGTGCCTCAGTCAATGGGAGGTAGATTGGTATTCACTCACGGATGTTATCTTATCAGTAACCTTGAATGTGGAATCAATTTGTTTTGTGCGGGCAGGGCTGGTGAATATTTATGCCGTTTTCGAAGCGAGGCAATTGGCTCCATATTATCTGTTACCTGCGTCGAATGGGAATGTCAATGATGTACTCCAAATAAAACGTTCTCCTTGTAAACAATGGCCTTATCTCGCCGTTTTTCATGGTCGATTGTGCGTTCTGTGCCGTGTGGTTTTGATACAGCTGACACGCAGGTCGAGCTTTGATATAGATGGCTATTTCTCCTTAACCAAATAACAAACGATCCCATTGTTAAGCCATTTATCAGCATTAATAAGTAAAAAGCATTGTGAAGGTAATTAGCGGACAAAAGACTAGCATAATTAGCTTTCTTTTTTGATGCATTACCATAAGATCTCTTCAATATCTCAGTTGTTTTTTCCCAGATAGCAATAAAAACACAGAGAAAATTCAGAACTTTGTTTAAAGCTGCAATCTGTAACTTTTGTCTCTCTACTGCCATCTCTGTTTGAAATATAAACCTGCAGGATACTTGTAAGCTTAAATTCTAAACAACTGCTGTAGAAATAGCTACAAAAACGCTGCATCTACAGTACACATGTTTGTTAATTTTTAAATAAAAAAAAAATTCCAGATTGCAGCTTTAGGGAAAAAAATCCATCTATGAGAAGACACCTCTTAGAGCAGATTTAACTCTACAATCAAGATTTCAAATATAAACCAAAACTCTTGAGACTGAAATGTTCTGGCCAATTCTATTCACATTTGTATCATCTTATTTGTTTGCTCCTTTTATTTCTACTTAGCAATCAGAGACAAAGTCAACAAAACATAACCGAGAGTATTAAAATATTCATTAGGGAATGCGGTCATCTTGAAGTCTGTGTGTGTGTGTGTGTCACCTGTTTATAAACGTCCAGTAGCAGATTGGAGTCACTGTAGCAGAATACCGTGTGCACTTGTTCCAGTCCAACCTGAGTGAGATCATTACCTGAGGCACTACACTAACCTCCTTCACCCCCTCTCTCTCCTGCAGGTTGTTGTAATGCAGCAGATGGTTTCCCTCCACCACTGAACGTTTCAACAGAACGGCTCTCAGCATCCCTCTCCATCCCGCTCTCTCTCCGGCTCGCCCTCACACTCTCTCTCTCCCTCTCTCCCTCCGTTTGCCCCCTGTCAGAAATGGACACTGGCCAGACCACTGCAGACCATTGCAGCATCTCTTCCAAACTTCCTCCCAGCTAACGATTGTACGCTGCAAGAACATTTTCATAACATTTCCATTAAGTAACAAAAACGTTAAAACTGTATTTTGGAACGTTCAACGCACATTGTATTAACAGTAATGGTTTTACATTATTTAAACATTAAAAAACCAACAACTTAAAAATATGTTTCTGATATATTTGATACATAGCATTAAAAAGTTCTACTAATGTTACTGCAAGAACACTTTTGAAAACTTTGAAAGAACTTTTAGAGAACATTGGCCAACGTTCTGAGAACATCCCTGTTGGCCGGGCTCTCTCTGCCTGGCTTTTGAACGACCAGTTTCAGCAATAACACGGAATGGAAAGACCATCTGATTGTCGTGTTTGTTTTGATTGAGCGATGTTCTGCATGCTAGAAAAATGATGATGGTCTGTGGATTAAATGTGTTTCATGCATATTTGTCCTTTTGCGTAGGGCCTGACCATAAATCCTGTTTCACAAGCTTCCCTCACTAGAAGTTGACAAAGACGTAGAGTTTCGTAGAAACACTAAAGCTCTATGGTATTGGTCTTGGACCACAGTGAACCTGAAAGAAATGTGTTTGCGCTCGGCGCAGGGGACATTTGGCACGGCAGCCTGTATGAATTGTCCTGCAGCGCGCATGCAAAGCAAGGCACTAAGCTCAGCGCCTTGTCCAAACATTTCCTTCACTCCCTCTCTCTCTCAATATTTATCCCTCCCTCTCTATCGTTTTCTCTATCTCTCATTTCTGATGAATCGCACAAGTGTTCTCTGCATCACACTTTGTGGTTGAAAGGGTTCCAGGGCTTTGTTGCATTATAAAGATGGATCTGTTGAACTTTTGCTAAGTTGAGGATTTTAAGATTGCTGGCACGGGTCGAACCCCTGGTCCGATCTGATTTATACTGCCGGGTTTTCTTACACAATCTCATAAATACTTATCAAGGAAGAAGAAAAAATTAAACTGACTGTTTTTTGGCCGTGGTGGTGTCTGCAGCGTTTTAGACCGATAGACAGACCAAACTCCTCTTGGCGTGCGGACGGGGAACGCTGCATTGCTGATGCTGTGGGAAATGGCTGGATATCAGAACCGCCAGCTTTTCTCAAATGCTTTTTTTGTGTAGCGCCTGTTTCGTAGCTTCTTCACCATCCACAGGAGAAGACGGGCGGCCCTGTTACCTCTTCAGACCAATTCATCACGTCCGTCTGCTTGGATTTCACATTCTAGACAGAGAGTGTGTGTTTGTTAAAGAAATGTTTCACCCAAAAATGAAAATACTATCGTTATTTACTCACTATTTTTTTGCTATTATTATGTTTCCATGGAACACAAAAAAAGTTTTGAAAATCTTTAAGCAGTTTTTTTCCCTCATTCTGACCCTGGGACAATTTTTGTGAAATATTAGAAAGACATACAGGGTCCAGGTTGAGTAAACTATAACTTTAAACCCAGTGAGAGCTCAGTAAAAAGAACCAACACGGGAAGATGGAAGGTAGATAAAAAATTACAAGAAAAACTGGATCAAAAGTTTAGACTCACTGACTAAATATAATTCAATGACAGTAGTGGAGAGACAGTGGGAAAGAAAATAAATTAAAGATTTTAATTGCATTGAACCCCCTCTGCTCTCTCTCTCTCTTTCTGTCTCTCTCCATTAGATGTGTGGTTCCGGTTAAAGCCTGTGGGTGAGTATGACACTGTTAAGCAAACCTCATTACCTTTGTCATCTCTTTCTCATTAATCATGCAGGGCTGTTTGGAGCTCACCACAGCATGTGCACACAGTCTGAGTCAATCACTCACACACCTCACATATTAATAAGCATGCAATGTCGATAATGTATTGAACATAATCCAGATTCAAATGGTAAGTTAAAATCAGCTCCAAAAGTTGAGGTCTTGAAACCCTGCAGAAATCCTTTCATCAGAATTTTTGACATGTAATTGTTTAATAAAAAACTCTTAAAACAAGATTCAAAGACTTTTAGAGACAATAATTTAGGATCTTGTGATATTTAGGATCTTGAATTGTTGAATGCAGTTTTCTTTTGTGTTTATGTACTGTACACCCTATTGAAACAGGAAGCTGAGGTGGGACATATTGAAGGAAATGTTCCTTTAAAAAAATGAATAGAATTAAACACACAAGCACAGACATAGTGGCATTTGGTAATAAGAGACATTCTAATTTTATTCAAATACTCAAGAGTATCTGATTGGTTAAAATTCTAGGATGTGCAGGATGAGTCATCAATAAAATCCTCCTTTTCCTCCTTTATTTGCGTTTCAAGTAAATGTGTTTTGTTTTAAAGATGTTTAGATGTTTAACCAGAAAAAGAAAAAAGTAAGATTTTATGACAGATTTTAGATTTTTTATGACATTTTGTCTTCCTGATTTGTCTGTGTTTTTCATCTTTTGGCTTTTACATAAATAAGACTCATCAAAAAAGAATTTCTGATGAGTTTTTGTTCTGATTTGAATTATTAATCTGGAGTTAATCACCAAACCATGTCCTTAAACGCCGTCCTGATGGAGACAGAGAGACTCGTTTGGTTCAGAAGGAGGTCATGACAACGATCTTGACACACACATACGCAGGGAGGCTGTTTGTATAAGGATTAATAGACCAGAGGTCTCAAACTGCTTAAGGCTGATTATGGAAATGGCAAAGTCCCCACCAGCTATTCATCAAAAGCTGGGAGACTGCTGTTATGATCACTTATTTAACACTGATGAACAGTGTTCACCACTTCTCACAAACACGGCCTAATACATAAATGCTTTAATGACTCTTTTTACTCTTTAAAGACAAAAATACTCATGAGAACTATTACACTGCTAATTAAAAAAAAACATATTTTTGTCTCATTTTTTAAACATGCTTAAAAACGAACAACAACAAATATTCTGAATAGTTGTTGATTAATGTCGCTCAGTGACCGAGTCTGAAAAACTTTGGCCCCCCAGTTTTTAATACATATTTAGTTACATCTTTGCAAACAGCATTTCAAGAAGATTTCTATCTTGGACGGCACAAGATGAAAGAAACGGAATGAGTTCATTTACTTCGGCTGCTCTACATTTCAATGCGTAATCTTTTCCTTGTTTGACATTTCTCTGCTTTTCTTTTAAAACCCTGTGCTGGAACACGCTGAAAGAATTGATAAAGTGGCTATTGAGGAGTGATATCTCACTGATAAAAGTACCGCCGGTACTACAATACACAGAGATAGCAGAACACAGATATGGGACCTCAGAACATATCCATAAAAATAAAGACCTAGCTGGCTTATGTCCTGGTGGCTCCTGAGGATGATTCTGCTATTTCATGGCTAAGACTAGGAATTTAAAACCAGGATTTCCAGAGCTGGTCTTGTACTCTCTCATTGTATATTTACATCAACCAAAATCCAAAACTCTTTATGCGTTTTGGCTGTTCGTTTACACAACAGCTGCGTTTTTGAGTCTTGAAACTGTGGGAAACGTTTCAAATTACAGGTTTTTAAAAACGACATCATTTTGTTTCCGTGTAAATGACAAAAATGCAAATCTGTGAACATGGTTATGTCATGTATATGTGTTCAGTCTATAGGCATAATCAGCATTTTTAGTTCCTTAGTGGATCCGTGTGACTGCAAATCATTTTGACAACGTCAAACGTTTGAAACGTTTCAGAAACGCAAAGGCAAAACTTTTTCGTTTTTCACTCCATGGCTGTCGTGTAAACGTTCCCTCAGACTGCAGCTGTAAGCCGTTTCTGGCTCCTCGGCCATGTTCTGTCCCTCAGCACCCTCTTAGATTAAACAGTGCTCCACACTATTCCTGTTAAACCTCATTGAGAGCTATCAAAACACTCCAGTTCCTGTTCCCTCTCTCCCCCTGTTCTCATCCTGCAGGAATGCTGCTTCTTTTCCTCATTAGATATCGAGCAAATTCAGCCTGGTGAGTCTTTCCTGAGCGAAGTTTAATTCCACTAAGCTTTTTTTTGCTTCCTTTTTCAAGGGTGACGGGCGTCTAAATACATGCATAATGAATGCGTGTCTCATTAGAATGATTGTCAGAGGAAAAACATTGCTTGGCTCACGGCGGGGTTTTCTGGGATTCTGAAATTACGTGTTCTCCTCGTTTTTTTCTGCTCTCCTTTATTTATCAAAGGCTTTGCACAATCAGCCCTCATCGCGACCGGGACGGCTGTGGGAAACAGATGTTTACTGATTAAGCTGACGCACCGTGCCAAAGCGGCTGTATTACGGCCCATTCAAAGTGCAGAAAGGACAGGAAAAAAGTTTAAAGAAAAAGGGAAGGAAAAAAAGAAAGACTGACGAAACGCAGGCGCTCACGGGCAGCGAGCGAGCGAGTCGCCTCCCTCCCCAGCCGTCGCTTCATCATAATACGGTTTGATTGTTGAAATTGTTCCACGGGGGAGAATTTTCTCATTTTTTTTTCTTTTATTTTTGATACGGTTTTAATGTGTTGGTTATCCCCGCCAAGCCGCTTTAACTCACAATCAGCGATCGCGTTTACACAAACACTCAAGCACGGGCTGAAAGAGACGAGAGGCGACTTTGCGAGGAGGAAAAGGTTGGAGAGCAAACGGAGATGATCTGAACGCTTCTGGCAAGACAGACAAACCTGTTTATACCGTGAGACTCCAGCCACCGTTCCGTTTCAACACCAGCCAGAATGTAATACAACTATGCGACCGGCATCGCACGGAGCCAAATGTCCTCTGTTACCCTCGGTTGGCACTTTATGTGGATGTAAACACGGGGCTCATTTCTCTGCATGTGAGAATACCTCATCAGACGCCCCGTCCAAATAAACCGGCTGGTGAGGCAGACGGGCGAGCCTTCCCAGCGATCCGTTTTGGAGAATTAGCGAGCTATCGGTTCAACAAAATTAGTCACATAAATCATTTTCGACATTAATTACGATGCACTTGGCGATCATTTATTTCTCTCATAGCTCTATTTTACAATTTACAAACTAGATAAAAAAGACCATAAATAAATGACATGTTTCATGTACCTAAATTCATAAAATAAAAAAAAATGGAAGAGATAATGGTGACAGTATTGACAATTATACACAACGTTAAACTAAAATACCTAGAACAGCGGAGAAAAAAATGACCTGTTAGTGGATTTCTCCAGAATAAACTACATTAGGAGACGTGACACAGTACATTCTATTGAGTTTCTCCCCTCTCACATTCATTGCATATTCCAGGCAGGTCCTAAAAGGTTGACACCAAACAGTAAGGAAGGAATATTGAAGGATCAAACAAGGAATGAGGAAGAAAGAAACTTATTTCAAGGTCAGAAGCATTTCATATTTGAATGCCTCAGATTAACAAGACCCCCCTCCCCCCCACCTCAGAATAAAGTCTCAAAATGGACAGAATGAATCTATTTGACATATAACAGAGCACACTTGAAATGTTAAGAGTTCCCCCCCGTTTCTTTTAAACATTCCTGTATTACGTTTATTTTGGGTACAAATCACGCTCCTCTTCTTTCAGTTCATTTTCAGACCATTCGAATTAGCATTGATTCTTCAGAAATCATTCCTGTGTGAGTCACGCGGTCAAATAAATGCGGAGTGTTTTTGTTACAATCTCCAGTCTTGGCACAAAAAAAGAAAGAAAAACAGCGTTGTCTCAGCATATATAGCAAACAACTCCAGGATGCAGGTCTCTGGCGAGTAGCCACGACTCGAGAGTTTTGTGGCTTTAGCTCACATCATCTGTTTTTGTCCTTTATGTGTGCATCTCAAAACAAACTGTCATTCTTCAATCAGAAAAGAAACACACTTGTACTGAGAACAAAGAGTCTGAAGGTATTCAGTCAGGAATAAGGGGCACTAGTGAGAGGAAATGAAATTTTTCATTATAATCTCTCATCGAATCCCTAAGGAGACAACTGTAGGGCCCTCAACCGCTTCTCTGGTTGTTTGTCATTTGTTTTCAGTCTCCCATAGCGGAACCGTTCCGGGAATCATGGGAATTGAAGTCCTTTGTCTCAATGTCGGGTAAATGTAGTTATTGAAACTGCGATGGATGTGCGGCTGCACTGGGTTTGACGTGAGGATATCTCAGAGAAGCAGATGTATGAAGATGATTCTGTAGAGAGAGAAAAGTGAGAAATGAGAAAATTATAACGATTCAGCCATTCAAAGACGTAAACACACACACACGCATGCACGCAGCATTAATTGAAGTAATCCTCAGAGTATGGAAACTAAAATTACTGTTTGCACTGTTGCTGGGGATCATGGGAAAAACACATTTCTCATTTTTGGCTCCATTTTCTTTTTGAGCTCATCCCATGAAAAGGCTTTGAGCTTTGCCAATTTCTCCCCCCCATATTCATCAGCGCTGGTTCTAATCCCACCTAATGAGTGGATAAATAACTACAGGGGACAGGGAGGAAGTAGAGCAGATCTCATAAACACGCCGTCAGACTTGTTACTTTGTGCTTACCTTAGCTCAGCTCTAATGGAACATCCAGTAAGGGAGACATGTGTTGATTTCATGGGCCGCTGAAGGTCTCCGGAGACCAGGAGAGAGAGAGACATAGATGGAGCGAGAGAGTGAGGAAAGAGGAGAGGAAAAGTATGAGGGGACCGTGGAGACCAAGGTGGAGAGAGAGGGATGTAAACTGAGTGCAGTTTTTTTATCCCGACCGGTGCGCATGAGTTCCCAGCCAAGTGGAGCAGTTTGGAGAATTGTGGAGTGGAGACAGATATTCCGTTCTGAGGGTGGGGAGACCTGGAAGTTCTCCAGAACTAGCCCAGAGATGTCTTCCATTGTGGACGTTAGGAAGATGAATGCCTCTCAGAAATCCCCGGAACAGGAGCATTAAAGAGTGCATAAAATCTTTAGAGCCAATGCCTCCATTTTGAGTGTTAAAAATCCGCCAGGTGCTGCCGACTCGAGCGAGCGTGAAATGGCAGAAGCGGACGAAAAAAAATCCAGTTCTATTTATACGTTTACTTACAGACACATACATACAAAATAAAACAATTAAAAGAAACAGAGAAACTCCTTCGTAGATTCGTTGAAATGAAGGAACCAATTAAAAGCTTCCTTGAATTATATCCAGAGCATCAAGTACAGCATGGGACAATCCACTTTGACTCTCGGCGGGTGGGGGATGATGGTATTGAGAAAAGTGCTGTATCGTTCCTCTGAAATCTTTTTTCTGTTTGTTTGTTTTTTCATTCATTTCCAAAATTTAATTTAAAGTGCATGGATGAGGTAAATGGATTTTCTTAGAAACCAAAATAAAAAAAAAGTCCAAAGTATGTTTTGAGTTTGTGTTCCTATCCCGTGGCTTCAGACAGGAACCATCCTGTCTTGTATTTGTTGCATGTGGGACAACATTCCCTGCGCGCTGCTGAGGATCTTATCCTGATGCGCGTTGGAGGAGATTCCTATCCTCGCCATGTCTCTGTTGTAATAAAACACAAGAGAGAGGTGATGAAAACAGGCAATCACTCCGTTCTAATTTGCTCTATGCCAACAGAAATGTTTTCCCTCTCTCCTCATTTGCTTCTAACACGAAATCTAAGAACTCAATCCTGGCTGAACATTTGCATGGCAAAGCAGAACTTCCCGGGAAACGCTCCACTGCGATCTATAGGAGCTTTGCACGGAACTGTGACTACTGAAGCAATATGTCCAGACAGCGTATCCCCGAGTCCTGATTTAAAAGCTGCTTTTCTTTGCCTTGCATTAATCAAAAGCATGCTTAAAGCCCTCCATTGCCAACATACACGCATCAAACGTTTCCTAACACTCTATAAGTGCCCGACGTTCGGTCACATGACTCACTCTTGCGTCATCTGGACGACGGCCTCTGGAGTGGTGTAGCCTGCGGCGGTGAAGTTGTCACGGTAACGCTCCATGTTGATGGCCTGCAGCCAATCAGCAACCGATCCCAGGGTAGATGTGAATTCTGGGCTGCTGGGCTCCAAGAGGGTGGTGTTGGGTCTAGAAAACCGAAAGAACGAGTAAGAGAGACTTCGTTAGCAGCCTCAAGAGAATGGCTCTGTCTTCATGACTACTTTTAATAACTTATGAAAGAACTATAAAAGATTTTACAGCTGTACGCATCACTTCATTGGAACACATTTATATAACATTGCCAGTCATGCATGTAACATGCACTTATGTTGCCACAGCTAAAAGCATATTTATAGCAATCTATCACCTGTGAAATATGAGCCTCAAACCATGAACGTGGCTTTTATAGCAGTAAGGTTAGGATTCCCAGCTACCCAGCTAACAATTTTAGGTTGCAAAAACATTTCCCTAACGTTTCCATGTACCATAATGTAAGAAACAAAAACTTTTAAAATATTATTTTGAATGTTTTGGAACATTCAAAACATCTAGTTTTTTAGAGACTGTATTAATGTGCTTTTTAAATTCAAATGTAATGTTTTAAATCATCTAATTATCAACTACTTATATTTAACAATTGAAAATGTTCCACTAACGTTAGTGCAAGACAGAACAGTTAGAGAATGTTATCCAACGTTCTAAGAATATTTACCTGGCTATCTCTCCTCCCGTCCGTTTCAAGCTGTTGGGGTTACGGATCAGTTTGTCCAGCATGTTTACGATTTGGCTAAACTTTGGCCTCTCGGCGCGCTCTTTCTGCCAGCAGTCCAGCATCAGCTGGTGCAGGGAAACGGGGCAGTCCATGGGTGGAGGCAGCCGGTAGCCTTCCTCAATAGCCTTTATCACCTGAGACCCAAAGAGAGCAAGAGATCCAAACAGGAAATTAAAAACAGAAGAACGTTTAAACACTGAATCAACCTCATCTTCAGTCTGTCCCGACTCAACACTTACATCCTGGTTACTCATGTCCCAGTACGGACGCTCTCCGTATGACATCACCTCCCACATAACAATTCCGTAACTCCACACGTCGGATGCGGAGGTGAACTTCCTGTACGTAATGGCTTCGGGGGCGGTCCAGCGAATGGGTATTTTGCCTCCCTGTGATTGATAGGTTCCTGTTATTTCCTTCCGAAAGAGACAGCAAACACATGCACGGAGGTTAATCTCACACACACGCGCACACACACACGCATGCATGCATGCACATACGATCGGCAAGCAACGCTGGGGTTAGTTGTCTAATTTCTAAACTCATTGAAAAGAACCTATAAGCAAAGCAGCCACAAACATGCGGGTCAAATTGTCATAATAATCCGACCAATCAGAAAGCTTGTGTTAGGGTTGCAAACACAAGTACAAACGCATCGACAAGTGACGTCACAAACGCAGGATGTCGGCTTACTCTGGTTGTATAAGCAGCATCGGGGTCTTCCTCCAAAACTCTGGACATTCCAAAGTCAGACACTTTACACACCAGGTTGCTGTTGACCAGGATGTTTCGTGCTGCCAGGTCTCGGTGGACGTAGCTCATGTCCGACAGATACTTCATTCCTGACGCGATCCCACGCAGAATTCCCACCAGCTGAATCACGGTGAAACGGCCATCGTTCTTCTGCAGAGGAAACAGTAGAGATTAAATTAAGTTCAGTGATGCATTAAACTGCACCGGAGAACTTTATGACTGCGGTGGTCAGTGTGTTCAATGATGATGTTTGACTCACCCTCAGAAAAGCATCAAGGGATCCATTCTCCATGTATTCAGTGATGATCATCACTGGCTTACCTGCAGAGAAATGAAAAGATTAGTAATGCCTTTTTACCAGTGCTGACCCACACATTTAAACATTTATACCGCATTCTGTTTAAAGTTTTTATGACATCCCAGCTAACAATATTAGGTTGTAAGTAGCTAACATTAAGCAACAACAACATTAAAAATATTACTTTAAAAGTGCATTTTTTTACATTCAACATTCAAAACATCAGTTTTTTTAGGACTGAATTAATGTTATTAGCACACGCTTAGCACACGTCCAAATTTAATGGAACACAGCATTAAAGATACCAGTAGCTGACCAATAGCTGCACAGGCCATATCAGCACATGACTGGCTGGTTGTTTTACTCTGAACCAATCAGATTTGAGTAATGAGGGTTTTGATCAAACCTCTCACAGAAACTCAGCGTTTTTGAAGAGTGTGAGGCATTTTATCCATCACTGCCACTAGGAGCAAAACACATCAGTCAAACAGTGACTCAAAACGCTAAGTGCACCAAAATGAGGAGAAAAATGCTGCATTTTATACGCCAGCACGCAGGGCATTTGAACACACTGGCATGTATGATTGACGCTTTCCAATCGAACCCTGAAAGTGCTGGTTTTCTAGCCCCTCCTCTTTTCTCACCCCACCCCCTCTCTGTCCCTTCGCTGCTGTTTGCGAGTGGGATTTTTGTGTGGGTTTGTTTACCGAATTCAGCCGTCGCTTCAGGCTATCAGGGCTGGATTCCCACATTACCTGCCAGTCATTACTGAGACAAGGCAACGCTATGGCAACGTAGGGCCCTCTCACAGAGCACAGGGGCTTCACAATAGAGGACAATGGCGGACACACACACACCTACACAGATCTGCTCGTGAACGCGCACACACACACACACACACTTCACCTCCGAGGAATCAGTTCAATGTTCAAGCGGTGCCTTCATTATGCAAATACAATCTTGCATTTAGTGCCAGCGCATAAAAGACTGCGCCCACCATGCCCGTCTGTGAATGCGTTCTGCGAGAACGGCTGGCATCGCGTTTCTCTCTTTCCTGCTCTCCGAGGCTTAGGGGCATTTTGTCTTTATTTATTTAGGACAATTTCTACATTATTAGCAATTTATTTAACAGGTTTAATTGGCCCTGTTGGAGGCGTGGGCTGCGAGGAGAAGGGCTGCCATTGTCTGTTTGTAATAACACTGCTTCAGCCATGCTGAGGATTATGGGAGATGGGCTGCTAATAATACATGCCATGTTAACGCCACTCTCCGAGCGAGCTATGAGACAGCAGCCTTGTTAAAAGAGACTGCTTAGCAGCAACTTGATGTTACCGCGGTCAAACGGATAACATGAATCGCTTTCATGGATCTTGAAATGGTTGGATTTCTTAAAGCTGCAATCCTTAACTTTTTTTATTAAAAATAAACAAAAATCACTTTCTGAGCAAGTACATAACAGTTTTCAAAACAGTCTATTTATCTTACCCAGATTTGCAACAATAAGTTTATAATAATGATTTATAATTTGAGTTGTTTTCCAGGAAATGTTAGTCTGATTTCATTTGACTCCCACATATGTAAAGAAAGTATGTAAAGTAACCTGCAATTTTATGTTTCAAACAGAGATGGCGCTAAAGAGGCGAAGGTTACAGATTGCAGCTTTAACATACTACTTTACTAGCAGGTATAAAGCTAGTTTAGAAACAGATAATTCATCCAAAAATGACCACTGGTATTTACTCACCCTTATATTGTTCCAAACCCATATGACTGTTTTGCATCCGTGGAACAAAGACTTTCATAGCATCTTTTTCCATACAATCAAAAGTGAATAGTGACCGAGGTTCTCCATTCCGAACAGTCTGCCTGAATGTCTATTTGTGTTCCACAGAAGAAATAAAGTAATATGGGTTTGGAACAAGTGAGTAAATTAGATTTTTTCTTTCTGGGTGACCTATTCAATGAAAGCAAATATTGTAAGTAATTGTATGTAATTAGCTTTAAAGATGCACAACAGACATCGTTTTGTGTTTCTGTCTTTGTGTCTCTATTTTTGTATATGAGATATACAGACTTTTGCTGTAAACTGTCCAAAAAAAGCTTTCTGAGACACACAGAGGATTGTGTGTCATCTCTTTTACACTTGTACACTCCTATTCTCTCCTTCTCTCTCTCTCTCTCTCTCTTTCTCTCTCTCTCTGTGTAACCCATCTGCTGGCATTGTCCTCACTAATACATCACAGAGTGAACGGGGATTTGCCAGGGCTGTCTGGAGGAAAGTTGTGACTCAGTGGGACTGTGGGATTGTTACATGTCTTCAGAAACCCCTTCATATGAACACTACCCTCACCCAGCAGTGAAACAAGCCTTAAAAAACATCTTCATCTTTGTGCTTCTCTGAGGCTGCCGAGCAGCCATCATAGAGTCATCATTGTGAGAAGACACTAAGGGTGTTTCTCAGTGCTGCTGTCAAATACAAACCTATCTAATGCAAATCTCAGCTCACACACACACACACACACACACACACACACTTCTCTGCATATCATAAGTTATGTCGAGTGAGGGCTGGCCACAACTTCCAATTGCACCCTGGAGGTTTGTTGCATACATACAAAAGAGAGTCAACTTTCAATCAATACAGGAATATTACAAGATTTGATGTTACATCTGTCAGCTAGCCAAGATTCTGTTCTGGTTAAGGGAAGTGCTTGTCTGGTTTGATTTTCATCAAATCTGATTAAAAACGGGGAATGTTCTGAGAACGTTGGCTAACATTCTCTAAAAGTCCTCCGAAAGTTATCAATATCAAAGTTCAATGTTCAATGTCAATCAATGTTCTTGCAATAACATTAGTAAAATATTTTTAACGCTATAGATCATGTCAATCAAAAATGTTATTTTTAGGTTGTTAGCGAGATGTTTTAAAAAGGTTACAAAAAAGGTTTAAATAACGTTTCTATAACCATGCACGGTAAAGGTTAATACAATGTCTAAAGCAACTGGACACTTTGAACGTTCATAAAACATATAAAATAACATTTTAACATTTTTAGGGAAACGTTAATGCAACCTAAAATTGTTAGCTGTGTGTCATTTCTTTAGCAGGGTTCCAGAAAGCCTTTAAGATGCAAACAGAAGGAAGTCATCGGTGGTAAAAGATTTAGAAGCTAAGTTGCCTAATTCTGCAGCAACAGCTTTTGATGCCTAAAACTCAAAGCAAAAGTTGAAAGTCAAAAAACGTTTCAACTACAGCAAAGCTTCAATGGGCGGCTAAATGAGCAAACGCCGCATTTTTCTAACCTGTCATTTCTGTAGTCCTTAAAACATAATAAATAAAAGAAACAGCATTGCATAACACTTTAAGACTTTTTTAAGTTTTAGAAAATATTTTTTAAATTATGCTAATCTTTATCATCTTCTTGCAATTCAGGTTTAACACATGCATCATGACAAAATTTGTGAATGAGGTTAATGCTTCAAAATAAGAAAAATATATTTGTTATCATGGAGTGAAAATGACAAAAAAAACCTAAAGTCTTACAATTTTCCTTCCCAAGTAAATGCTTGCTTAAAGAATGTCTAGCTACGTATATAAATAGCAACATAAAAATATATTTATATATAATTTCTGTAGCTTGCACCTATCCAAGGCTTTCTCACCAGCACCCACAAACCAACAAAACAAGCTCCACCACAACATCAGCTGCTGAAAGACATTTCAGGACTGACGGTAGTAGGTGGTGATGCACATCTTCTAGTTCAATTGCAATCAACTAGGCTATGATTTACAAAAAATATGCAAAACATAAGCAAAAACCAGGTTGAATGGCTCCAGCCACAGTGAACGAACTCACAGCACATCCGCACTGTTATAAACAGTCACAGAACTCACATTTAGTGACGACACCCTCCAGTCTGATGATGTTGGGGTGGTCGAACTGGCCCATGATGCTGGCCTCACTCAGAAAGTCCCGTCTTTGTTTCTCAGTGTATCCTGCTTTGAGGGTTTTGATGGCCACACAGATCTCTCGCTTTCCCGGCATCTTCAGACGGCCGCTGCACACTTCCCCAAATTCTCCTTGAAATGGAAAAATTGGGTTTGTATAAAACAAAATGTCTGTGGTAGGTAATGACTCATGAGGTATCTCTGGGACATTGAGTTTACATTTCACTGTCAACGGAATCACGCAAACAGGGACTTTTTAAACATTCTGTAGTTTGGAAACATTGAAAACTGTCATTTTCTCAGTGTTCCTACAAACACTAACGGTTAAGGTGCTGACCTGACCATTGGAATTTGGTGTTTGTTGGGACAGTGTGAATTTAGCCTCAACAGTTATATTCAGTCCGTCTGAGAGAAAAGTGGAACAAAAAACAGCAGGTGTTTGCTCACCGATGCCGATGACCTTTTCGATCTTGATGCAGGAGGCGTCGATTTCTTTAGCGAATTCACGGACGGCTTGGTTGGGGTCCTCGTAGGTGAAGGGGTCTACATAGATCCGGACCCCTGCAGAGAGACAGCGGGGAGGAGAGAGAGTCGACTAGATGTTAGACGTTGACAGAAGAGAATGTGATGAATATACAACATCTGTTTTCCATTCTCCACCCTGTGGTTGGCTTCTGTATGTCCTCCAGCATGCTGAGAACATACCAACTTCTCCTATACACACTCTTTCTGTACCCTAGATGATTTACACAACTTTGAGAACATCCCAACTAACAGGGAACGTTCTTCGAACATGGCTAGTGTTCTTTAAAAGTTCTCTCAGCGTTGTCCAAAAAGTTCTTGCAGTAACATTAGTAGAACTTTTTTAATGTTTTGTATCCTATATCAAAATTGTTATTCTTACATTGTTAGTGGAACATTTAAAAAAAGTTACAAATGTAAAAAAAGATGGAATAAATGTTCTTATAACCAAGCAATCATGCAACATCCAAAAACGACTGGATGTTTTGAACATTCCAAGCACCTTCAAAATAACATCTGTAATGTTTTTGTTACTTTATGGAAACATTAAGGAAACATACTTTATGGAAACATTCTTACAACCTAAAACTGGCATGTTGGTGTATTGATGCATTACCTGGATGTAAATGTCTTTCCTCATCAGAGTCCTGCTTGGCTTTGCTGTACTTGCTTCTCCTGTTAACACACAGAGATGAGACACATTTAACTTACAGGAAAGAAAACAAAATCATATTTTTAACACACACAGCCAGATTAACTATCACATCTGTGAGGCACAGTGGACTGGCTCATGAGGCAACACACTGGAGCAGGTCAAACTTCTGAATAACCTTTTTAGCTTTTTCTATATAAGTAGGGCTGTAAAATCAGTCAGGCTAATAAAGCTGCAGAGTGTGTAGAACATCAAAGCAGAGAGAAGGTTTGATCATGACATCTGCAAGTTCTTCTGAAATCAGGGTGTAGCACAAATGTTTAGGATGGAGGCAAACACATGGAAAGGTTTAGGAATCCTTCATTGAAGAAACAATACAAATCAAGCACAAATCTGAATATTAGTCACATAATTTAAGAGCTTGAGATGAAGAAAGCAAGATGAAGGAGAAGGAACGGAGACATATGAGAACATGCACAAACTCATCAAGTGTCCAAACAGCAACAAAATGCCATTTGAAACCACCCAACTGTGACTCCTCCCCTAAAACCATCACTCTCCACCTGTCCATGTTGGCATAAATGAATTATTATTCACCATCTTCAAAGTTCCCATTTCACCAAATCACCTCTTGACCTCTTAGGTCCAACTGCTGACCCCTTCCCATGGGCATAGAGGGCAAAACAGAAGAAGTGGAACAGATAACAACCCTGCTCTGACCCAAGACTACCTGCTGGGGATGAGGTCACCTGCCTGCGTATAGAGCGGGGGGCTGGGTTCACAAACACCAAGAAAAAACTCAAGAATGCACAACTGCTGTTATTGTTTTTCAAGCCGTTCTGGCGCTGACGAAGGGCTCCGAAGTGTAGAGCTAGTGAAGAAAGAAAAGGAAAAAGGGAGGGAGTGAGAAGGGCATATCCACAGGTAGAACAGGAGGAGAAGACCAGACTTTAACGCCTCAGTGCTCCATTGAATCTGGAAATAGCTCTGCCTGCAGGGGGCCATGCCTTCCTGGGAGGAGACCCTGCCATCAGCCAGAACGGTCGGTACACATTATTTTAGGAACAAGAAGATTATCAGGCGTGCTATCCGAGTGCTGAAGCTGGAAACCCGCAGCTTTGTGTTGGGCTGTAACCCCCCTTCCCTCCATTTCCTCTATGACTGAGCGGTTTGGTGTCCCCTCAAGGTAGAGAGGAGCGGGCCAAAGGTGAGAGCTACTGAGGAGGTGTAGTCTTGTCTCCTGCTGAAGGGCTCCACCGAGGAAGTTCTTAATGGTTGCTTGGCCAAAACAAAAGCCCCATTCATTAGCTTTGATTGTTATTTTCGTTGTCAATGAGAGCTTTGCTACTCTTAAGAGACTCTGAGGATGCGAAGATGATTATCACAGCAGATAATGATACAATGTCAACCACCGCAAGAATAAAACCTCTCACCTCAGTGTGGGAAAATGGCGATGGGTCTAAAAGAAGCTCGCAAGAAAGAAAGAAGCTTTTCTTGTTGAAAAGACTCGCTTGGTTGGTGCATGTTAATGCCAATGCATTTGCAAAACTTAAAGATAGAGTAGGCAATTTGTTCCAAAAAATTTTTGTTATGCTGGTTGAAAAACTCTTCACATCCTGATAGCAATCACGAGGTAAAGTGGTTTGAATATATTTATATGTTATTTGTGGAAGGTGCAGGAACATAATATGTTCAATGTTGCAATGATAGGATGTCTGACTTGCCTGTCATAGTATGTATTTGCATACCTCCATGCACTGTTGAAGGGGGCGTGGCTTTAGAGAGCGCTCTGAAGAGAGGGCGGCATCTAATGCTTTTAAAGCTAGCTTGCTATTGCTAGCATCTCCGAAATTGCATACCATCCCTTTAAAAGTTCTCCCAATGTTTCCAAGAAGTTACATAAATGTTCAAATATTTATTTTGAAAGTGCTAGAAATGTTCAAAATGTCCAGCTCTGATTTTTAATGAAGATTTATTGTTATCATTAATGAAGATTTAATGTTATTAATGAAGATTTAATGTTATCGCTTGATTAAAAGAACATTATTCAAACATTTCGTTAATTCTGTAATTTTTTTTAACGTTCCACAAACAACTTAAGAATAATTTTTTTTGTGTGAAATAATGTTAAAAAACATTCTACTACTCTTTGATAATTCTATGAGAGCTTTTAGAAAATGTTAGCCAACGTTCTGAGAACATTCCGTGTTAGCTGGGTACACTGGCTTCATTTGTCTTTTCTGCAGGGTTCGAACAAAAAAACGTAGCTGTGAGCCGCTAATAACCATGGTGGAGTGGAACTGTTGCCAAGAGTGTGAGTTTGACACGAGAAAAAGTTGTTTGATTACGATAAAGCAAGCGTGACATTTCGCCTGTGGGAGTATGACAGCCGTCTGATTGAGCGCGGTACACGCACACACACGTATGCGCGCACGGGAACGCGCATGCAACCTCTGTCCCGTGTGTCCCTGACTCCTTCGGGAGGGAAAGAACAGGACACATTCCCTATGGATTCCGACACACGGCAAACAGACCCGCTACAGCACAGCAGACACTAATCAGGTGGAGCTGCCAACAGCCTGTCACAACACCACCAGCTACACCACAGGGAAAAAGAGGAAAAGCCAGGGAGGAAGAGTCGTGAGAAGCAGCAGAGACAGATTGATGGACGGCTAGAGAGAGAGAAAGACAGCAGGGGCACGACAGATAGAGAGAGAGGTAGAGAGACACTGATACGGACTGACAGACGGGGTGAGGGAGAGGTGATGGAGATGTCCACAGGGATGTAGGATTGTGTTCTGTTCCGGCATATCTGTGAGGCAATTGACACCCGGTCGAGCTCGGTGGTTTACCTGCGGCTGATGATGAAGACTCCGATGAAGATGAGCAATAGAATCACGCTGCCGATGACCGACACCAGCAGTACGGTGGAGTTAGCGCCATCACCGATGATAGGAGACGGAACTGACAGATACAAAAAGCAGAAATTAATCAAAATGTAGAACGAACACTCAGAAATGAAAATGCAGTTTTAGATCTACACTTATGTTGTTCCAAACCCATGTGCTGTTTGTTTCATTATGAGCACAAAGAATTTCTTTTTTATTTCAAATATTGTTCATAAAAAGTATTTCAAGAAAACAACTGCAGCTTAACATGATTTTGAATTTGGATTAACATGAAGGAGAGTAAAAAAATACAGATTTTTATTTTCACTATTAATTGACCTAAGTTCTTTAATTTCATTTTATTTGAGTCATTTAAAAATTTTGAAACCTTAAATGTGTTTTTTGTAAAGTATTGAATTTATATCATAGTCTGTCTATTCTAAACGTCTATTGAAGACATTCTTCAAATGTCTTAATATCAGAGATTAAGTTACATCAGTAAAGAGCAAAACTGCCTCACAGTTGCTGTTTTCAAACAGGCAAGTATCAATGTTTTAAAACATTCTTTTACTCTGAAGTGCCTTTAAAAAATACCAGAGACTTTGCACTGAGCAAACAAAGAAACAATCATAAAAAAGAAAATAAAAGAAAACGTACAGAAAGCCTGTAATTATGTTACTTTAAAGAAATAGTTTCTGGATGAGTGACTAAGCCACCCTAAAACTCAACACTCAAGTCTCTAATTGTGGGAACAACTCTTGCCATTGTCGGTTTGCATGCAATATCAGTGACGCACATACACGGCTACTTACCTGAGTTGGTCATGAACTCAAAGGGGGCGCTAAAGTCTCCGTAGCCGGCTGCGGTGCGAGCACGCACATGAAACACGTAGGAAGTGAGGGGGCTGAGGCCTTTGATGTCAGCACTGCGGGACGAGGTCTTCATTATGCGATAGCTGCGCTCGTTTTGATCCTGATTGGATGAGAGAAACAGGAAATGTTAAACAAGCTTCTGGGATTGGTCATTATGTTTGTTTTATTTGGAATGGGAGTCTGATAAAACAAAACAAAGGAGTGATTTGTTTAAGCTCTGACACAGAAACTACGGCCAGTCTTTTGCAGGGAAAACCGCAGCTTCATTGTTCAAAAACATGGTTGCCATCTTTGTTTTTTCTCTTTCCCTTGGGTGTAACCTGAATTTGCTTGTTCAAAATTCCCCCGTTTCATCACTACATCCAAACCACTTAAACGATGTCAAATTTGAACCAAAACAAGCAAAGGAACTACGTTTAATTGTTTTGTTTCAATGTCCCCTAATGTTTGTCTTGTTTTTGTTGGATCACGTAACAAGAACCTTTGTGTCTTCGCTTGGTGTGTGTGTGTGTGTGTGTGTGTGTGCGCGCCATGGAAAACCTCAGAATTTGAGGGAAAGGAATCTGACCATGGCTGCAATCTGTAATCAGTCAGTCAGAAGATGACCCAGCAGGAGAAGAGACAGAAGAACGCAGTGATCCTCTCTCTACCCAATGGCCTACACACTCCACCCTGGCTTTGTCCATCCACCTCCTGCCGTCCTGACCTGCCAGTACACCAGACCCCTGCTGTGGGAGCGAGTGAGTCTGCTCTGTGTATGAGCTAAAATGCAGCTCTCTCGTTTTGATGCACCTGACCTCATACCGCTTGTGTTAAGGGCTTAAGTAAAGACTGCACGTTGATTGTCGCATCTTAAACTGCAGTTTCCAGGGAACTTCTCGCTGTTAGCGTAACGTCACCAGGCCTAGTCTCGACCCAGCGCACCTCAACCGTTTATATAACCTGATCTCATGGTGCCAGTTTAAACATCCTGCCAAAAATACCACACAAAGGACAATTGACCCCCACGCAATGTATTCTGCTATCCATCCGTGCTGCTTTTTAAAGGGACAGTTAACCCAAAAATGAAAGTTTTCATCATTCATTCTCATGACCCTCATGTTGTTACACACATATAGGATTTAATGTCTTCTGTGGAACACAAAAGAAAATATTTTTTGATAATTTCAAGGGAACGTTTAGAGACCATTGAAATTATCAAACCAACCACATAACCAACATTAACCAACGTTCTGAGAATGTTCTCCTTTAGCTGGAATGTGTTTGACCATAGCGGGAGTTTTTAGGATGCTGTGTTGCGTTTAAAATGCTGGAAATTTCCCATGAATCATCTCACCTTCTCGTAGTACTTGACCTCGTACTCAAGGATGACTCCGTTGGGTCTCTCTGGCTGCTGCCATGCCAAAGACACAGCGTGTCTGGTGATGTCCTTGGCCTGGATGGTGGTAACCGGAGAGGGAGCTGAAGATGATACGGCACAGCACAAAGAGAAGAGTTTAGCTTTGCTACGAGCACCCCGACCGCCCCAACACAGCTGTTTCGGGGGAAACATAAACACGTTAGCTCCATAAAACAATAAAGAGCAATGAGAGCGGAGATATTTGTGCTGTCACACTGAGAAAACCTGAAAAACAAGAACAATCTGGAAGCTATGCAGGTTAGTGTCTGGAAAATGCAGTAATTACAGTAACCACTGGCCTCCCCCCACTTTCAGGAACGGAATCACCAAAGTGATTCACTATGAGAATCAGCGCTTCCGATTCTTTGCCTGCTCTTACAATTCCAATTTGTTACTACAGAAGATCCATTGATGTAGTCATCTGGCCAGGACGTGCTTATCTGTAATCTTTAAAATTTTATCAATGACACTCTACTGTTGCCAGGGGGAATTTGAGCCAGGCCCCGAGACGATTCTGGCTCAATTCCTCAGTGCTGAGAAAAAATATGATTAAAACCAGACCAGTGCTTAATTTAGTCTTACAGTAACTAGATTTTTACAATCTCTTAGAAACTGGCCTGTAGAACACTTGCCACTGATTCTAGGGTGCCATGAGCGGTTGCTAGGGTGTTGCTATGTGATTAGTTGCTAAGGTGTTGTAAGTGGTTCCTAGGCAGTTGCAAACTGACCCAAGTAAAAAGTTTGTGATATTCTGGTAGAATTTACTTTGGTTTGAAGTTATTTTATCATCCACCAGGCAAGAATCAGATCTGTGCTGTAGGGCTAGGTCTGCTCTGAGCCCAAATATAGAGGGTCATAAAGACTTACTACAGGCGGTCAGAGTAAGTGTCTGTTTGAAGCTTGTACAGACAGGTGTGACGGCTGTTAGATTCACAGTTCTAAGACAATGATGGTGAGAGGCACATTTGAAGGGCCAATATGATTGTTTCTTAGAGTCCTACACACAATCCCTGAAGCCAGACCAAAAGTCACTTCCTGTCTCACACTTTCTCAAGATCCTGAAATTAAACACCTTGTAAAAGTTAACAGTACACTCCGCGCAAACAAATGTGACCCGCCAACAAATGTGCATATGGACAGTTTCACCCAACACGCTTGTTTAATGTCCTAAAATGAAACTCTGAGACCCTTGAACACAATGTAATTAGAAATTTCTTTGTGGTGATATAACACAGATGGAAAGCTGATTACAGAATTGATGACTAAGTTTAGTATCAGGCTGTGGTGACAAACTGCTAACTAGCTTTATTGCTGAACGCATGATGACATCATCCTGATGCTTAACATGTTCCTGTAGCTCAGTGGGCTGAGCTCAACAAAAGTAATGCTATAGTCATGGGTTCGATTCCCATTGAACTCAGCTAATCATTTTAGGTTTTCAGAACATTTCCCTAATGTTTCCATTCAGTAACAAAAACATTAAAAATGTATTTTAAATGTTATTTTTAAAGTTTCAGGAACATTTAAAACACCCATTATTTTTAGATGTTGTATTAACAAAATGGCTTGGTTATGAGAACATTATTCAAACATTTTAAAATTCTCTACCTTTTTAAACATCTCATTCACAACTTAACTTTTTCATATATAAATATATACCATTAAAAACAATTCTACTAATGTTACTGCAACAAAGTTTTATGATAATTGTGAGAAAACTTTTAGAGAACGTTAGCCAACATGTTCCCTGTTAGCTAGAAACGCATACAATTGACAAAACGTATCTTTTAAATAAACGTATCTTTGGTAGATGCTATTGACAACAGCATCTACCAAATGCATTTAAATGTGGTTTGTGTTACTTTATTGAAATGTGAAAACACTCACCTGCTTGGTTGGTGGTAACAGTCACAGACACGGCCTGTTCCGGTCCAGGACTCTGACTGGAGACCCCATTGACGGCCCAGATCTCGAAGGTGTAGTTGGTGTGAGCCTGAAGGTCGTTTATGGACACGCGGGTGGCTCGCAGACCCAGCTGCTGGGGGGAGAAATGGATGCCGTTGCCACAGGGCTGACAGCGCTGGCCGTCCGAGCTGCACCGTTTGCAGATGACGTTGTACGCGAGGTCCTGCCTGCCGCCGGTGGAGGCCGGAGCCGTCCACTCCAGGTTCACTGACGTCTCGTTCACATTCGAGATCAAGTGCTGAGGAGCAGAAGGGGGTTCTGAAAAGAAATCATTTTTGGGGGGAAAAGAAAAAAGATTAGAGATATTAGGACAAATTTGCACATGATTTATGCTTCATTTTTGCTACAGTGATGTCTGAAAGTTTGGAACAAACAAAACCGGATTATGAGCACTGCAGAAATTGCTCTCAAAATACACCGTGGGCAAAGAAAACTTCAATGACGCTAAAACGACAAACAAACACACGCCCGTACACACCCTTTTATTGCCACTGCAGGCAGATGATGTTACGGGGCGTGACGCATCTGAGCCTGTTTGTATGCTTGTGTGTATTTGTGTACATTTGTGCTGTTTTTCTCTGTAGTGTTTTCGTTAACCAGGCGCTGCTGAATTTAAAGATAATTACATTTACAACAAACCATCACCACAGGCGATGCACAATACTTGCTGTGCAAAACGGAAATGCACTAAACCCATATGACTGAGAGAGAGAGAGAGACAGAGAGGATTGATTACATCTCCATAATTGAGCAACTTGCTGATAGGAATCTCACGAATGCAAATTTTGTTGCCCTCGTTGCGACTTCTGATATAGCAAAGCAGTGACTTTTCATCATAAATGCAGTTCTCTGAACACACGGTCTCAGGTTAACTCCCAAAACCTGGCAGGGAAAAGTGTGAATACTTTGTGGTTGCTCTTTCATAGCTCAAGAGATTTAATTACACTCTCACTTATGTTACATATATACCAACATTGCCTGAGAATTAAAATAGAAACAAGAGAATTGTTGACATGCAGTAAGTGTTGAATACAAAGTGCTTAATTCAAAAATTAATGTGGATAACAGTCCAGATATTCAGATTATTCAAGTTTTTAAAAAGCATCATCACAAACTTTGGTACTTTGGTACTTTGGCAAAGAAGGAGAAACATGTGAGATTACTGGAGTCTCTCAGGAGCAAAAGCTGAGAAGCTGGAGTCTCCATTTGTCCTCCTTTTGATCTCACTGCTGTCCAGGACAAACAACTAAAATGCAACTATAAATTTAAGGAAACCGCATTTGTGATTTTTGTTTCTTATAAATGACTGAAAACCTCACCTAGAGGAAGCCCATTAAAAGGACAAACACGTTCAAACAGGATGTGTCTCATTATCCACGCTTGGGGTCTCCCCATATGGCAAAAGCCATTTTAAATATCTCCATATCCTCAAATCATTTAAACACTTCAAACACATATTTGACCCAGGTCTGGATTAGATTGAATTCCTCTTGGCTGAGCGTTAAGTGTAAATGGTCTTTAAACTCTGTTTAACCTGTATTAAGTATGTGGCTGCTGTACCCACCCGGCAGACGGGGTTGAACCGAGCGCGCTCCCATGGTGGCTCGGTGCCACGCGCTCTGTGATTGACAGGAGCTGATTAAGCCGACTGGCTTCACTGCATTTTAATACGATAAGGTGAGAGAGAGGTTCAGCCTGGCAAGAGTAATGGGGTCGATTCTTTCTTGCCTCTCCACTGTCTGTTTCACCGGTTCTTCTTTTTTCCTCCCTTGCTACCTGCTGGCTTTTTATCTCGTTTTTAGCGAGCACCTTCAGTGTATTGGGTGTTGAGAGCATTCAGGGTGTTTCTGGGTTAATGTCGGGTGAAGATCAGAGCGGTTCGGGTAACGAGAGCTTCAATTAAAGAGGCTTGAGAAAGATGGAGTTAGAGGCCCACAGTACAGCGTAAAATGGAAGAAGCGGGGGCTAGCTCGCTCACACCGTCGTTTCCAGGGCGATATCACCCAATAGGTGTTTGAGAGCCGTTCCCCCCAACCTGCTGGCCACTGATCATGCAGACCTGGAAAACCCATAACCCTGCTAAACAAGTTTCTAACAACGTCTAGTTTTTAGACAGTGTCTTGGTTCCAAGCAACGTTATTCAAACATTTAGTAATTTTTTAAACGTTCCACTAACAATTTAAGAATGTTTTTGTTATATATGCTAAAACGTTAAATAAAACATTCCACAGATGTTACTACAATAACAAGTTGGATAACATTACGAGAACGTTGGGTAGATCTGACGCCGAACACTTCTGGCCTGGTTGCCTTTCTGCTGCTTTTCAGGAGAACTTTAACACATTCATCACATAAACCTTTTAATATCTGTGTGTGCACCAGTCTGAGAAAAGGTGAGTGATTTGTAGGAGCGTGTGTGTGAGTAAAACAGAACGTTTTAACGTGTGTGTTCTTTTTTACGATTAACCCTGTCGTCTGGGCTCAGCGCTGTGGCGTGTTGACTGCCGGCGCTCAGCTGCAGTCTCTACTTAACAGACTGAGGACTGTTATCAAGTCTGAGTCACTTCAGGCTCTGACACACATATCTATCTTTACTCATCATTAAAGCACTCCTCCCATCTCACAGC
>JAZGTK010001896.1:0-30717 GCA_036877625.1 Ambastaia sidthimunki | reverse complement strand
CATTTTGACCTAATTGCTATTTCCTTCCCTAAAATGTTGGTAAACTTTGCCAACTACTGACAACTGCTTCGGTAACTGACAAGCAACTTGATGGGGAAGAAGCGGCTACAGTTAAAACATCTCAAGCAATTAACATAACAATCAGATATTTTCTGGTTTTCACACTTTCAGAGTAAGAGTGCCATTCTCTTGAGTTTAAATCACACATTTGTGGTGTCACACATTTCAGAGAATTTAAGTGTGCTTGTAAAGTAATCTTTCCCAACAGTGGGGTATATAGTGAGAACCTCTACCCACCATTAGTGAAGCAGTTAAGAAGATAAGAACCATCCCTCTACTTTCAAAGCTGTCCCCATCGGCAACGGCACATCCCTGTGTGTTCCCTCACCTTCTTCATCTGCAGTCTTTAACAAGAGGGACCAGAATCCTGCAGATCTTTTTGGCATCATCACTGAGTCACTCACAATATGTAAATATACAAAAGGGGATCTGAACCTTCATCCATTATAGATGAAGGAAACCCAAAGCCTGGAAATGGATTCTCTTAACCGTCAGTCTTTGGGAACCTTTGTGCCTGTGGTTACAGAGTCAAAAACTGTGCTTAGAGCAACTCACTGTACTTGTTGATGGCTTATTCATATTAAATATGGTTTTAGATTTCTAGAGTCTCTTAGGACGTGTGACAGCTAACATCTACACAAGTCTTTTCATAATGATTTAATTTTTGTGTGCTTACAATATGAATTAGAATTAACCGGGACTGATATGTTGTTACAAAAAGTTAAAACACATTAACATTAAAACACATTTCTAAATTGATTTTACACATTTCTCTAAATTGGGGTCAATACCCCAAAACCAATTAACACTCTAATTGCAGAACGATTCAATTACGATAAAACTCAATAACGAAGAACTGCAAAAGTTTTTAATGTGTTACCTGAAAACAATTGGTCAGGGTAGGCTATTTTTTCCAGAAACCTTTTTTGTTATGCTGGTTGAAAGTCTATTTACATTGTGATAAGAAGGTAGCATGATTTAAAATATTTATATATATTCTGTGGTAAAAGGAGAATAAAATGTTTGTTCATCAGTCATTGTATTCGTCCCAAATGCATTTATAGGGTGTCCCACTTGCCTGTCATACTAAGTTTGGTTCCTCTTGCCTGTCATACTAAGTCCAGACTCAGATTTTTTCTTATAAAAGTAGGACATAGGAAGCTTGATATCAGCATCATTAGAAAAAGTGTTGTATGTGTCCTCTCTCATAAACATAAATGAAGTTGGTGTTGAGTAGGTGTAACCTGCTATATAATACAGCATGAGATGTCACTAAATCATCTCACTGCCTGTTTGCATCTGCTTAACATTGTGTAAGCTATCTGACAAAATAGTAACAAGTGTGATCATTCTTTTGTTGGTGTATATCTATTAAAGCAGGAACTTTGAGAGGAATACATTGATGGGTTCAACCTCTTTGTATTTAATGTAATGTAAATTCAATAGGATTTTACATTTTTTTTGCGTAACTTTTGTAAAACTCTGTCACTTTCAATAAATATTAAATGGATGAAAATCACTTGTTGTTGTGGTCTAGAGAGATATTGCTAATGTGGAAATGTTTTAGTTGTATTATATAATCAGTAGATTAATGTAGAGTAATGGCTTTTAGCAGAGACCCAGTAATAGTTAGATAATTTCTGTTTGATGTTGTTTCAGGTAGGGACAGAAGTGTAGATCTCATTATCTCCTCGCTGTCAAAGCTTTCCTGCATAAATGCAGCCCGAAGCTGTCAGAGCCTCAACTTTGACAGCTCAATTAGGCTTAGAAAATGACTGCAGGTGACGTTAATTATCAAGAGTTAACACGAGTACACACACCTCCCTTCATAGGCTCATTATAATGTAACACAATGGACAATCTTACATTCTTAGTTAAAGACTGTGATAATACTTATGATGACTACAACAAAGGATAATAAATGCAGCTGTCATGCTTAAAAGCAATAAATCAGTACAGAATTTAATCTCAAAAATCTTTGGAAGTGATGATCTGTGGTCAGATCATCCATGAGCTGTCACACCTGTTTTCATTCTCTGATCATCCACCGAAACACCCAGCATTAATCCTCATACACACCTACAGTAATGTTAATAGGTTCCATTCTGGTAATGAGCCGACTCAGGCAGCATAAACAGCAAGCTGGTGTGGAGAGATGTGGTTTGAGTGACAGGGCCACGTACCTTGCCTTTAGCTGAATTAAAAGAGGATCGCCAGTGATGGCGTGCAATATTGCAATGCTGTTTGCATATGTGCAGTGATATTAAAAGGGATCAGCTTTGTCTAGTGAGACACAACAATCAACATAAAGAGAACAGCTTGGTTTAATATCACAAATTACTCCCAGTGAGTGACCTCCTCACATTGAGCTTGATTACACGGCCTTAATTAGGAGGGATTCCCAACTCTCTCCAGCTCACATTTTTTTCCTTCTTTTTCTCTTATGTAGAGCTGGGGGTTTAGTCACAAGTTCAATATTTACCTTGCACTACTGTGCTTGTACTAAGTCCGGTGGGGAACAGGTGGAAGGAGATTTGAGGGGAAATGAACAAAACCTGCTCTTCGGGATTCAGGTGAAAATCAATTTACAAGCTGGCATTTAAAGGACTTTAATTAATATTTTGTCACAGATGAAATTTGATGTGTTTAAAAGCCTTCCTAATGAATATACACACAGCACTGCATACATAGATCTACCGCAAAAGAGGCTGGAAGTCCATCTTGATTTTCTGGGCCATCTGAACAATCGAAGTGCTCAATTCATTTACCACCAAAATAAATTCAATTTCTCAAGGCAATATACTTATTTTCTAGACTTTCTAAACATGACCAATTTTGAATATTATATTATCATAAGTAATGAGATGCAGTGAGAAATATTTATATTTATAATTCATTAGTTCTGTGATATTTAAAAACCACAAACAGCTTTGCCATAACTGTACTCATACCTTAGTTTTGTAGGCCTAAGAGTTTCTCCAACCCCTCAACAGGTAAGGGGAAGTCAGATACAACCATATGACCTGCATGGCCGACTACTGCTGTGGCTTTTTTCACCTGCTGCAGCGCTTCAGGGTGAAAGGTCAACTGTCACAGGGGCCAGGGAGGTGCCCCTTGGGGCATGCTGCCTGGAGAACTTCTCTTGAAGCTGAGACACCTCTGCCTGATTTCATAGTGCTGCCCCAAACTGCCCTGGGGCATGAATTCAATTCAGTATTTATGGGACTGCTGGACTATTGCTGGACGTACAAACCGGAATCCTGGTCTCTATCCCAGAGGAGAGTGTCTCCTTGCCCTCTTCTGAAAGAAAGCTGCTGAGGCCTGCTCTAAGTCCAAAGCCTTATCAACATCATGACTCTTTGTGATTAGTAAACCCTAAATATTAATAGGTGAGAGGAAAATACCTTTTTTAAAATGGGGTCATTATTTAATAAAAGCTGAGGCCACAGGATGTGGTATCTGCTAGAACTGCTCTATAAATCAAAACCGGAGTGGTGGGTTATCTCATCACTCAGATATACAGTAATTTTTGTGATTGTGGTTTTTCCACAAATTACCTAGACTGCTGTGTTCAATCAATGCCCCAGCAGAGTCGTAACTGCAAACCTGTCTAAGGCTTTTAAGACCAGTTTCTTGAACTGAGTCAACTGATTTATTAAAAAGATCTAACTCAAAAAACAAACACACAAATTGGACATCATTTTCTTAGAAAGTGTCATAAACACATCAAGCAGCCTTTATGTACCTCATATATTATAAATTCATTTAAAAGAGTTATTAGAACAACCATTCTCCTTTCATATATCAAAGAAGAATGTCTGAAGTTTTAAGACACTCTAAAACTGAACTTTTACCCCTACATGATAAATGAACCAATTTATCAGTTTATCAATTGCTCAGTTTCTGCTCAGGAAAAAAAGTGAAACATATTAGCAAAAATAAATGTTGATGAGTGCTACAAGAGGCCGATTATGTGAGTCTTGGGCAAATTGGTGGTAATGAATCAAGAGACTGAGCTGCTTCACATACATTAAAACCATGATCATTAAGGCATTTGGGCTTAGATTAATCCTGTTAATGACATACCGGTGCCACTGGGAATAAAAGGGCAGCCCCAGATGTCGAGCTGTGGCTCAACACGACACACTGCAAATCTCTGCCTCTCCCTCTCACATACTCCTCACTCTCTCTCTCTCATGCAGGAAGCAGGGATGCTCCTGCACAGTACCGCCACTTCAGATGCAAATGAGGGGACACCATTGCAGAGGACTACTAATGAGAGCAATGCGGGGGGATAAGATGAATAAATTAAAATAAAAAAAAAAGATCTGAACTGTAGATAAGAAACAGCAGCAGGAACCCTTATGTCCCCAATTAGAAGGGATGTCACCCTCTGTCCACAGAGCTGTAATAAAACCCTCACTCTATTCGTCATCACACGGCTCCAACACTGTTAACATTTTAATGTCCTAGGCGTGCATGGTAACACTAATTACTTGGCCATTTGGCTGACTCTAGAATCCTGCAAATGGAAATCTGATCTCTGGCTTAAGAAAGCTACATTAAAAAATAATAAGTCATATTTACTGATCGAGTCAGTAGTCGTACTTATAAATTAACCAGTTCACTCTTCTTATTGACTGAAAGGATATATGCCCCTAAAAGGAAATGACTGGTGGAATTTCAACAAGGACATGGTCCAAGAATTGTTTCTCTTTTCCCTTTCCTTACACCATGCTGTCGATATAAAGCCGCTGTTTGAGAGAGGCCATGGCACATTTAAATTTAATCACAGGTGCTTTAAATCTATGCAAATCCTCCCATTCCAATTTTAACAGGCAAATCCAATCATTTAAAGCAATCTCCAAAAGCCATTTCTGCCAACATTAAAATTTATAGTCACTTGAAGAAATTTTTGAATCGTATTGAAAAAGCATATTGGTGAAAATTCCATCATCCATAGCCATCCCTTCTGCCTGACTCCCGCTCCTGGATAAAACACCTTGTTTCCAAGGATGCGGCACATATGAAATTACACAAAAGTGAGCAAGCTTTGGTTTTGCCCCCACCAAATCACAACATCACTCAGATTTTGAAGACACTGGATTGTTTTTAGAGCCAGGTGAACCCCAAAATGAAAGGGTAAACTCATTTTTTGTGGTTCTGAGTGCAAACAAGAGATGCATACTGTTTGGTGGCAGTAAAACAGGAAGAAGCTTTCGATAAAGGGAAAAAAAATTGCATTAGATCCCCACATGTGAAGCAGGTAGCACCAGCAGCATGAGACAGAATAGAAGGGGAGCCAATGTAATGGTTGTATTACTGTGCTCAGTCATGTATTATTAATGTTAACGTGATCAAGGCAGGTGGACGAGCCCAGGAGACAACGCTGCCTAATGAACACAGCCCTCTCTCTCTCTGTGGAACAGGCCCTGGCAGCTGTTACTGTTTCAAGGCAAGTTGTTAGCCTCTGTACCTAAGTGGGCCCAATCACCCCCACCTCCCAACCCCCACCCCACCCCACCCCAATCACCCACCCACATACACAACATAATGTACAGACACTGTACATTACAGCATTAATATGCTGTTCATATTAAAGGACTTAGGGCCGGCTTTGTGATGATAACAGGATGCATTTTTGATGAATGGATAACTTAAAATTCCCCAGAGATGTCCTATGACAAACAATAACAGCCACTAATATTTTGTTGTTGCATTTGTCTATTTTAACATCCATAACAAATTGCTAATAATTAAATCTGAAATAACAGACAATTATATATATATATATATAGAGAGAGATAGATAGATAGATAGATAGATAGATAGATAGATAGATAGATAGATAGATATTTCTATCTATTATATATATTGCTGTACTAATATAATACGCCCTACCTATAGTGACTAAAATGTGTCAACAATCACCTTGTATTTGTGGAAAAATATGTGTGGCCACACAAAATCTTCTGTATTATTAACATAGTACAGAAGCACTGGAGCAGTGCTGGATGCATTTTACAGGTTGCCATCGCTTAAACGCTGTCCACCACCTTCAAGAAGCACAGTAAACATGAGCTCTAAGTTTATACTAATAGTCTGAGGACACTGGAACTTTGGAACACTCAATTATTTATGTGTTGGCCATACACTATTTATAAAGTATAAAAGTAGCCGTGAAAAAATGTGCAGTGCAGCATCCTTTGTTAAGGCCCTGAACAAATGTTGAATAGAAGAAGCCTGTTCATTTTAGCTGCAGCAACTTACACAAGCTTACATCATTAGCTGAGTGCGAAGCAAACACACGGGAGAAAGAGTGTGTTCAAAATCAATCCCAGCCAGACCATATTTACTCAGTATATGGCACAAATAAAGCCTTACAACTGTCCTGGACTTGCAGAGATTGGCCCTGTCTTTCGATTTCGCATTTTTGCAACGGTTAAAAGACAAAGCTCTGTCAGGCTGTTT
The DNA here is from genome assembly GCA_036877625.1 of Ambastaia sidthimunki. NCBI lineage: Eukaryota > Metazoa > Chordata > Actinopteri > Cypriniformes > Botiidae > Ambastaia > Ambastaia sidthimunki. The sequence continues at coordinate 24,186 of JAZGTK010001896.1, read as the reverse complement.
TTAGGTCACATACTGCCCCCTTGTGCATGAAAAGATGTTGGCAGTTACTTCAGTCTTCCGTACAGGGTTAACCAGCCACGCTATAGAGAAATCAAGACTTTGAAAAATACTGGCCCAGGGCAAAATAATCCTAAAAGCCCGCAGACAACAGGATTTCTATCGGAATTGTTTTGTTCATGAAAAGTTTAAGATAATGTTCATTTTTTTCTTGAACTTGTGTTTGAGTTGCAAGTAAATCAATCTTGGATTGGTGCTGTATAATTTAGAATGTCCAAACTTTCCAATAAGATTATAATATCTCTTAATTAATAAATAGGTTATTTTACTAATCATCTTTATGAAACTGATATTTGTGCAGATTATTACTCATATAATTAACAAAATATAGAATTTAGTCACATTTATTTAATTTTTTGTTGTGTATAAAAAAGTTTTGTGTATAATGCCAAATAAACAAAGAATTAGAAAAAAAAAATTTCATCAGAAAATCAGCCAATTTTCATGCTCATTTATTACCATCATATTTTAATTTGTCAATTGTAAATTACATTTAATAAAAAAAAGCCTTCATTCTTAAAGCTAAAGCTTTTATTGTAATTAAAATATCATGCATTTACTATCTGTGTAATGTTTTGATGGTTTTTCTGAAAAAAAACCCTTTTAAACCCTTAAACCCTTTTTTTTGCACATTCAGTCCAAGTCTAATATGCTGCAATATCCCCCCTGTTAAATTAAGGGTTTGATGATTCTGATATTATATTATAAAGGAGCGAAATTATTAAAAATATGCAGCAACATGGTCCTTACAGGTAACTTTAGTATTTCATCGCTTACACTTATAATGTCCTTGCCAAATGTAATAGTTTCTATAACCCAGTTATAAAAAGTTTTAACACAAAAAAATATTGCTTCTGGCATGTACAAGAAGTACAAGAACTGAACTATGGTCCAATGATTGTTAGCTAAGGATGATTTTCAACCTCATAATATTTAATGCCAAAACACTAAACAAAAGGTTTTAAAAGAGAAATCTCATAAATCTCATAAACTTTAATAAACTTTAATAAATTATAATATGTGATTTATTTAAGACTTACAGAAACTGATTTACTCAGTCATCATCAAATTACAAACATATCAAGTCATGTGACATGGTGACTGTAATAAACATTGTATTGTTTTAGGATACTAATGGTAAAAATCAGTTGTTACTTTGCAAACATGTCATATTGATTGTTGTTTATTTAGTATAATTTACAAATGTTGAGATCAAGTACTGCCTGAAACCATTACTTCCCTCCTTTACACAGAAAACCTTGTATTTCCAATTAATATTGTCCAATTAATGTAGATGTAAATGTTGAGTAGAGAACTGTATTTTCATAGGCCTTTATAACCAAGTGTCAGTTTAGCAAAGACGCAAATGATAGCAGGCCAGAAGGTCCATGTAAAAAAAACACTTTTCCAAATCTTCCATACAGTTGTGTACAGTGTGGGACTGAGATATGGATGATGTATGAAAAAAAATTTACTCATAAAAAGAGTCAACCAATTTAAAATAAAGCTTCCATTAAAAGAAAGCTTTAAAACTTTCATTTAAAAAAATCTTAAAAAATTAAAAGCCTGTCTCTATACTGTGGATTTCACATCATACAGTGGCATCAGATCTTTTTGTAATAGCTAAAATATGGCTCATAATCCTCTAGCTACCAGTTTCTATCAAACATACTCTATTGCATCACATATAAAAACAAATCTATCCATGCTTGGAGTAATTACAGATCTTACTGAATTCAGGTCAAACTACAACAGATGAACCACTGAGATGTTTCATGATTGCATTCATCGTCTGATCATACATTGTTAAAAACCAAAACCAATTCTCAGAATGATTCACAGCCAAGTCTCAAACAGAGACAGAAGAATCAAACAGACGCCCTCATTCGCACAAACACAGGAGGAGAATCTTATTATCTGCTCCACACATGTTGTGCCAACAAACGAAATGTCACTTGATCCCTGTCATTACCTCCCAATAAATCAAATATGAATTGTTGTGAAATGTGTCTATGATGAACAGATATTGGATTTACGCAAGATTTAATTAAATTATATGCATTTCATCCAGTTTCTTTTTTACACAGTTGTTTATTGTTTTTTTCTTTGCATGTTTTGTACCAGCATGTCTTTCATGCATTACTTCTCTGGATCAAGCAATCTTTTCAATAAACTTGGCTGTAAATAAAAGTTGAGATTCTTTTACCCAGCTCAGTGTATTATTCAAGAGCCTCTTCGCTTATGTATAGCAACAGTTCAGAATCACATATCACACATGCTGTTTTTGTTGGACTAAGCAGATGCAATTGATACCAGCAATGAAAAGGCAATGGAATATAACCACAAGAATTGTCAGGTCTGCTAGGGAGGAATAATCTGACATATCCAAAGCAATTTTTGATGTGATAAACAAAAAGTTAACTTTTACCATCTGCAAGGCCACTATGAGTTTGTCCTTGTTTGCGTGGTGTGCGGCTAGTAGACGGCAGTAGTGAGGTCACTTGTCACATAGCAGCAGTTTGTTGTACAGGCATTTTGATCATATAGATATACTGTCCTGCTATGTCTGTGTCAGATCAATGGTAACAAAGCCCATGTAACCAACCTGCCTGGAAAAACATACTGAATATTTTATTACGTACTCCAGGAATGAAAACTACCACTCGAGAATTTGCCATTAGAAGGTGTTCCCTGAGAGTGAGCAATTACAGATCTAAATAATACAGATAAGCTAAAGAAAATAAACAATATCAACTATATATGGTATTTATATATATATATAATATACACACACACACACACACACACAATTACAATTTCAACAGTAATTTTAGGAGGATGGTGGACTTACATGACAGTGTTTTCATCCCTGTAGCTAATTTTTTAGTAATTTGTTAAACTGATCCCACGTCACAACACTCTTCAGTCTCCTATAATACTTTTTAATGTTGTCTTACAACTATGCTGTGCAAATAACCGCTATTACTTTACAGAGAGCAACAACTTCTAGCAAGGTTTTCACCACTGTTCTGCAGTAGCCAGTGGTCTGTCTTTCTTGAAGAAAGTCACAGCAGAAGATGTATTTGAAGAAAGCCACCTGATCAGCCGGGAGCTCCTTACTCAGTAATTGCTGTTCTTATCATAACAGGAAAATGTAAAAGGTTTTCAAAACCCTGAAGGCCCAAAAGTGAGATTTTTAGCTCGGTGTGACTTCTGCATGCAAACAGCAATCATGTCTCATGCCCTGTTCAGGGCCCCAGTTGTTGTGAGGAGATGAGCTGTCGCTGACAAAACTGAGCAGGGGAGCAGCATCTGTGAATCCCTCTTTTCTTTGCCGCTATTCATTCTCTAATCAATATCAGGAGAAACAATGTACAATAAGGCAAAGGGAGGAAAGCAAACATTGTGTTTTCAGTTGGGAAAGAAAATTAGTGTGCAACGAGATTCTTCAATGCACCTGTCATCATCTGCTCTAGCTCTTAATGAGAGCACTTCTATTCCTGATCAGATCATATTTGTTTTATACAAGTCCCTTTGAACAGCTTGGAGATATTGAGCTTTCTTTGATCATTGTATATTTTTGAATTCAAAATAAGAAATGAGTTTTTCTCTTTGTCCCATTGTAGCTTCGCTACCTTCTCCCTTGCTGTGACTACTTTGTTTGTTTACTACACAAGACCCATTGCCAGAATTAGCTGCAGAGGAGAAAAAGTAAAATAATCATAGAAATAGAGATGAAAAAGAAAAAATGAAGAAAGAAGAAGAGAGGAATAGAGCTCAAGAGCATTGCGGGAGGCGAGGGCCGCGTGTGGCGTAAAAATTTCTTCATTAATGTTTATGCACTTAACAAAGAGAAAGAGTCCTAAAAAGAGGTATAACATTGCCACGAGACATTGCAACTTAGCAGGGATTTTTTGAAGGCAGTCGTATTCTAATGATGACCCTTGGCGTGCTGTGGCACTTGGGACTGCCCCCGTGTGAGGAAGGCTGTTGTAAATGAATCCTTTTCTCATTTCAAACAGAATATCACCCGGCCCCAGATCACAGCATTCACCCATAGAGAAAAAGCATTACAACAACCCCTTTCACCCCAGATCTCTTCAGTGGGTGAGTCTACAAGTCCCACCACTCTTCTACTCTCGCTTCAGGAACACACAGTGACACAGTGACCAAAGGACGGCAGAGGTCTGGATTTTCTTTGCCTGTTTGAAGATTTAAAGCATTGGTGTGTGATAGGATTTTTTGATGTTTGCTAAGCACAGTGCCTGGGTAAAGGAGAGTAAGGACAGTAAGAAACAAAGGGAAAAGAAGTGACCAACATACAAGCAAAAAATGGGGTAGTGAAATAGAGGTGAACTGAGAAATAGCTTTAACAAAAAACAATATTTTTTTTCAAAGTCACAGTAGAAAAGCAAAGGCTAGAAAGTGGGCAGGAAGGAACTGGAAGAAGCACTGCATCCACCCCAACAGAGGAAGATAAAAGCAGAGAGGTTGAATCAGAGGCCATGACAGACTATGAAGCAGAGATTATTCTGCCAGAGACCACAAGTTCTGGGCCTCCTTTCACCACAGAAAACTTTCTATGCCCACTCCAGAAAAGGAAAGGACAAAACATAATTGTGTCCCGGCCTCAGAATGGAGAGACCATTACACAAAAAGCCTGTGGACAAACAAAGTATACCTAACCTTGGGTGATTTTTTTGATGTAGAAATAGGAAAAACAGTAAAGCCACTTTGTTTCTATATAAATTGTTTCACCCTGGATAACTAGTTTAAAGCTTAAAGAAAACTGCCCAACAGACCCTTCCCAGGTTTCCCAGGGGCCCTACAATCCTATGAGCATGTTTTTGTGGCTTTAATTCCTTTCTCACTTTGTGTTTGGCAGGCAGATGGGTGTCAGCTTCAGCAAAGGGAATTTAGATTATCCAAAAACAATTTAAATACAATTAAAAAAATCTTTGATAACTTAATGTGTTTACATAAACGCATTTATTTTTTCATTTTTATAATGACACAAGATATTAATGGATGACTATCAGCAAACACATCTATACTGGTAAAACGCATGAAAGCAATTGGGAAAATATTTCCCATTGGTGGTTTTCAAAAGTATTTTTTCTTCTCTTAAACTAATCTAATAAAGTCATTGAATTAAATTGCCAATGGCATAATCCACTGGCAATGTAGGTTAGCAAAGTATTTAATCTTTTTGTTTTGGCATTATGTCTCATATTTAACTATATATACTAGTTTTTTTGCTAGTATCATTGTATCAGGTATCATTGATTAGTATCATCTGGGAATGTTTCAGACAGAATGTTATACTTTCCAACTTTCTACCAAACCCTCTGTGTTATGTGCCATGTACTATAGTTTTATTAGTTCAACGTTCTCCTTTAAGTGTCAATCGTCACACAATTGACTGGTTCTGTTTTGAGATGTGGTGCTCCCGAGGTTTGTCACTTTTTTCTCTTTCACACATAACCATGCAGATTGTTTACACTCATTCTAAAGTGGTGTAAATTGAATTCTAGTACTATGTCTTTTCAGAGGCCAAGTGTAAAGTGGTATACATAGATGCATGCATTCTCTGTAGACATTAGTTGCCTACACTTGTAGTATGGGCTTTATTTATTTGTGTGTGTGTGTGTGTGTGTGTGTGTGTGTGTTTGTGTCTGTCTGTTTATTAGGGCTAAACAGGCAACCATATTTCCATTATATTTCCAACTATATTTTCTATAAGCATGACATTAAAGATTTTTGCCATTTAATGAAAAGGACAATGAAAATACTGATACATAAGCTTTAGCTTGTCAGCTCAGATTGTCAGCATGACCTGCTGTAATATCAGAACATATCTTCCTGTGATAGCTTGATTCTTTGTCTTGTGATTATTTGTCGTATTAACTCCTGTATATGAGAGAAAATGCCAGGGCAATGTAATGAAAAGTTTGAATTGTGGGGGGTTACCTTATTCACATCAAGGTCATCTGCTGCACCAACAGCAAAATGGCATCTTCAGAAAGGTCTATGAAATGTTACTCTATCATCCTGTCAAAGGCCTTGATCAAACAGGCCACTGGAAAAGACAGATGTCATGGCGGCTGCACTAGTGGACTGTCTGGGTGCTGAGCTATGACAAGTCCTCTGAGCTGGAAGAATAGTGGGCCGCTGCACTTAGGTGAATTAGGGATCAAATGACAGCAAAGATGTGAAACCAAAGGGAACATGGTGTGGTTAGGCACCTTTACCCATTTAGAGACAGGTGAGTGGAAAACAGAGCCTTTTACTGTGGATGGAATGGAGGGTAGAAGCAGGTCAGGAGGCAATCATCATTCTAACACCTTCCTGCTCAGCATGTGGTACCTTTCATCAGGGAGCAGCTCACTCTCAATGCGTCAATGATATAGCAGAGTGCAGACAGAGCAGGAAGTCATGCTTCAGACTCCACTGACATAACTCAAAATCGACATTAAAACATTCAAAAATCAATGGAGATAAAAGCAGTTGCTAGGTATTATTCACAATGGAGATAAGAAGTTGCTAGATTTTATTCAAAAGCATATTGGACGTTATTAACAGACAGTATTCGTCACCGTATAGAGTATAAAAACTGGTAAATAACAGTGGCCTCTGTTAAAGGACAGCAGGTTTCACTCAGTAACAGTAATGTAAAAGTTGCATACAAGTGTGTGCGCATATGCAAATTCTACTGTTGAGTATTCTGGAATAATCAAAATAAGAGACTGCCCACCCACAGTTAGTAATTAGTATTATGCATGCCCAAACCATCTCCATATAACAGCTCACAACCTAATCTAAACTGCCATTAGACATTGTCTACAAATAAATCTTCCTTTTCAAAGGCATGCTGTGGCCCAAGCACAAGTGCAGCAAGACCATCAAATAAAGCCAAAAAATGTGCAGGGCTTAATTTTGATATTGATAACAACACCACTCAGAAGTTACTAGAATAACATGGAGGTAGGACGTGTGTGAGAGAGTATGAGAGAGAAAGTGTGTGTGACTGAGCATTGTGATTACCCGAGGAAATTAATACCTTTGTCATTGTAAAGTTTTACTGTAGCACATTAATACAAAACATAGAGTTTTGTAATGTTTTTTTTTAATTATTTTTATCTTTGTCTAGCTTGCCAATAGGTTCCTTTTTCATTTGATTTCAAATATATATATACAGTATTTTTACAACTTGCATTGACCTACTTTTTATGCTAGTAATTCTTGCCATTAAGTGGATAAGGAATATAACAGAATTTGGATTCTTCTGTTTCTGTCTGTGTGTAAATCCCATTTGTGTTGCTCGGAATCTTTTCACTTCAGAAGGTTAATTTCTACATTTTAAATGCAGTGCTTTGTAGTTTACCCCAATCATATTTTTAAAAAGCTGTGCAAATAAAAGCAATCTGATTGTGAATATTTGGGACATACTGTACATAAGAACACACAGATCACGAAAGGTCCAATTCGTAAGTAATCTATGAAGAGAAGCCCTTTTGTTTAGTACAGCTAATGAAACAGAAATCAGACTAAAGCCACTGATGACCCAAGCTGAGCTCACAAGCAGTACATCCTTTTTTAGAATCTGTAGAGAACATGCATTAAGAGGTCACAGCCCAAGAGGTCAGAGCCCAAGTAGCTGTCCCATTTAACTTTAGATATGTGAGCAAACACTGATCGTCTGATCATCGTATGGATTGTTCACAATTATTTTTAAAACTATGCAAGTAAAAAGTCAGTGTAACTATTTTTATTCACTTTTTAAACCAGGGAACCAGTATTCAAATCCTGACCTAACAATTTCTGTTAACAACAAAATTTCAATTGTCATGTAATGGACTGACCACCTGTTCAGGGTGTTTCCCTGCCTTTGGGCCGAGATATTCTTGTATAGGTTCCACCACTCCCCACAACCCTACACAGAGTAAGTTGTAGAGAAACATTGTAACAATTGCAACCATTTTTGTGGAAAATGGAAAAAAGAAGCTTTGCCACGAAATTAGACCCATCAAATTAAGACACATTGCATGATTTTCACCATAGTGTTTTGGGGGTTTTTTGGATGCAAAATCCAATCCAAACTTAATTTTCAAAGACAATAAAAATTTCTTTAGGAATGTTCCATAAAAATTCCATTGGCCTGATTCAACATTTAATCTGAGGGGGCATGTGCCCACTTGAATTGCCATGATGCTTCCAATATGGTGTTGCAGGTTGATTTGCTTTGACATTGAAGAGCTGAAGCCATGATAGTATTAAATGAGGTCCTCACAGGCAAGGATCACATGTTCAGCGAGATGACTGAGCTTCTCTCTAACAGGGCCTTGTGGCAAGGTTTTGTTAAACCTCATTTTAACAGGGACTATGGGGAACATTCCTCTCCATGTCATGTCATCAAATCCAGACCTGTGGGCATAGATGTGATTGTTATTCCATGTAAAGCATGAATAGATTTACTAAACACTGTAAACATGCTCACTATTCCATTGTCTGTATAGGAAATGAATTACAATATAAAAGTCATTCCTGGACTCAAAGAAACTGTCCCTAAGGAAAAGGATACCTATTCCTAACAGAAAAAGATCCAGTTACACAGACAATCAAGAGAAACACTGATTCAGCTCTCATACTTGCACAGGAAGTTTATTTGATCTGCCTACATCGAGACTGAAAAAATGGAAAGCTAAATAAATATTGTATTAATTAATTTATTGTATAATGTAAGCAATCAAATTAATTACGGATTTAAGGGCTGTTAGAAGCCAGTGTATCCATGAATTTTTCAGTACTACCACTTCTACCAAAGCATTTGCCCATAAATATGTCTGGAGGTCTTGGATGAATTTTTAATGGCTGAGCAGAGGAGATGAAAGGGGGAATGGTAGGATCAGGGGGACAAGAGCATCGAGCTGCTGGCACAAAGCAGAGAGGCCCCTCACCTCCAATCTTTCTCTGTGACATCCTCTGTGTCTTATTGCTGTAATTACCCTTTAGTTTGTCACAGGCCCAGCCCCTCATTACCAGACAGGGAACAGGAGGGAGAGCAGGTCCACAGGCTGGTCAAACAGGAGGTGCTCAGGATGTCACCTTATACATGATTTGCTTCTAATGTTGAAGCCTAAATGCATACTGTTCATTTTAGGAAGAGGAAACAATGCTGTAATGAGAGAGGGGTTGGGCTTCTTGTTATATATGCAGAAAAAGTACTTCACCTAAAAAACGGAAATCTTCTCATTCTAAACTCACATTATGTTATTTCGATAACTATATCGAAACTATAAACATAATAACAGCTCTAAACAACAAAAAGCATCATAAAAGGGTGCCAAAAAGTAGTCATGTGCATGATCTAAGATTTCTGAAGCCATACAGTATGTTAACTTGTTAAGTTACAGCTGCATGTCAATTAATCATTTAATTAATGAGCCATTTCAGTTACTGACAAGAAGTGGCTCAAAAGAACAATCCTGCCACTGCTCTGACTCAACTGATTGTAATCATAATGTAAGTCGCTTTGGACAAAAGTGTCTGCTAAATGTCTAAATGTAAAATGTAAATGTAATCTGATTTACTTATTTTGGCAAGAAGATCTGGTTTAATTTTTTTAAACCAAAAATTAAAACAGCATGATAATTGTTAAATGTTCTAAAGATTGAATTAAAATGTTGTTTACAAAACAAATCATTCACAAACTAGATGACATTAGCTCTGAGTCCGAATACGGGAATTCTTTTACAAATTTCAAGCACAATATTTCTTCATGAAAAAATGCACTTGGCCCTCATGTTCCATTTATACACTATTAGAGTTAACGCGTTGGGATTCAGTACTTCATGTGAGCACAGCTTGTGTCCTTGTGCCTGAATCAGATTATATTTATTTTGTCATTTTTCATTCTGGGCTGAGGCCAGAGCAATTCAGGAGAAAAACATCTGGTGCAAGGACGATACTGCAACAGTATCCCACCTGGGATCTCATCTACACAATCCATTAGATGCCTTTCAGTTCCCTAGCCAGCAGTTTAAACCACCAAACACATGCCAGAACTTGCAAACAACATCACCAATAGTCAGTGACACCTTGACAATGCAGGATTTTCTTTATTAGCCAATGTTAGAGACAAGAAACAGTCCCTGCTGTATTATAGAGCCATCTTCATCATACATGTCTTGAAAGTAGTTTAAGTACAGGCAGCTGTAATGGTATAAGTTTACTATTTATAGTAGTCATATTATTTTAGTTTACTAGTTATTTTATTTAAAACTTTCCAATCTATGACATCTGTCTTTTTTATTTAGGTGTCAAACCGTTCACTATTTTTGGCATTTTGACATGGTTTGAGATCACATTTCATGAGAATCAGAGAGTGGGTAGACATTTCTTAGCATTTCAATTATGCATTTTTATTTGAAATGCTGACTCTGTGATAGGATAGTAGTATCATCACGGTTCAAAGATATAAAACTCTGCAGGTGCACAAGTGTGTACACTGCTAAACCAAAAGTTCAGGAATGTTCCAAATAGAGATGACCCAAGAAAATAGAGGGGTACAGGGGTTACAATTCTGCTTGATCATCATTGTACCGCACGAGTACAGCACTTAACCCCAGGTGCCTCCAGGGGGAATGTCCTTACAATTAAAGTCATTTTGTCAGATCGTTGTTTTTCATTTCACTTTCCTTGTCCAATCTGTGTGTCTATTTAGACTCCCAGTTGTTTTTACTGTCCTCTGTCTAGTCTGCTCTGTTCCTGTGCTGCCAAGTTGCGACAAACCTCCCTGCCTTCAGATCCCCCGTCAGATCATTTTTTTTGCCCTGCTGCTGTGCCTGGTCTCCAGTCTCTGCCTAGCAGCCTTGTGCTCACTTGGCTTCCCTCTTATTCTCTTCCAGTCCGTACCACTCAGCTGCTCTACTTGCCTGCTCATCTTCCTCCTGGTTTCTTGCTGCTATTTGGTTCATACTGGAGTTCTGCCCACCTGGTCTGCCTGCTGTCTGCCTTGCCTACTATCTGCTTGCCTACCTCACTCCCCAGCAGAAACAGCAATGCATGGCTCTAGGTCTCTACCTTTACAAGACAAAAGCCTTTTAAAGACAAGGCCCACCAGTAGGGAGTCCTGGTGGGCATTTTACCCAATGCCTCATCCCTATCTTCCATGTGGTATATTTTATGCATTGTCTCATTTTAGGAATCCTTTTACAAGGCTCAAGCTCTGTTAGACTCTGGGGCTAAGGGACATTTCATGGATACTCCACAGCTAAGCAGTGGGGCATCCCAGCAATTCATCTTCATTCTCTGGTCTCTGACTGGTCCTTGGTTGGTTGCCCCCCACCACTATCTCACTGTACTATTTCTGCAAGCCTTGTAGTCTCAGACAATCAACATGAGGTCATTGTGCTGTACCTTATTGAGTCCCTGAGTGCTGCCATTATTTTGGGGCACCTGTGGCTTGTGCAGCACAACCCTCATGTGAATTGGTCTGTGTCCTGTGTCCATCTTGTCTTGAGTCTTGCCTTTTCTCCATGCTTTGTGTCTCCTGTTTTGCAGGTAGAGGCAGATCTAACTTGGGTCCTGTCAGAGTATCACAGTCTCGGGCTGGTGTTCAGTAAATCTTGTGCTATGTCCCTGCCCCCTCATTGTCCTTATGACTGTGCTATAGATCTCCTCTCAGGCACTCTCAGGTCCTGAAGGAGAGGCCATAAACAAGTATATACATGAATCTTTTAAAGACAATTTCATCTGTCCCTCCTCTTTTCCAGCCAGTGCAAATTACTTTTTCTTTGTCCAGAAGTAGAACAGCCCTGTGACCCTGTATTTACAAGGGCCTTAATGTCGTTGGCCTTTGAGCTTTTGGAGGGAGCCTGGGTCTTTACTAAGCTAAATCGCAGCAATGCCTACCATCTCATATGTATCCAGGGAGGAGAAGAGTGGAAGACAGCCTTCAACACCCCTACAGGACATTTTAAATACCGGGTCCCACCTTTCAGTCTGACCAACGCCCCTGCTGTCTTCCAGGTCCTCATTAATGTGTTAGGAGACATAATCAACAGGTTTGTTTTAGTCTACCTGGATGATATTTAAATTTTCCCTCCATCTTTCCAAGTCCATACATGTAAGGAGGGTTCTACAACAGCTTCTTGAGAAGACAAAACATATTATCTTGGCTAAGAGAATCAATGCTGATACTGGTAAAGGCCATAACCAAGTGGCCTATCCCTGACTCTCATAAGGCCCTGCAGTGCTTCCTGGGTTTTGCTAACATCAATAGGTAAATGATGGAACTTTTGCCTGATGGAAATTTTTCAGGAACTTTTGCCTGGTTGCAGCTTCTCTCACGACTTTTGTCCCCACTACAAATTTCAAAGTTGAGATTGATGCCTCTGATATCAGGGTTCGTGTGCCTGTCACAGTGGTCCCCCATAGATAGAAAAGGATCATAGGAAAGTACTCTTGTGCTTATTTCTCCTATTGGTTGAGTCCTGTAGAACAGAACTCAGGCATTGGTAACAGGAAGCTGCTGGTGGTCAGGTTGGCCTTGAGTGAGTGGCATCACTGGTTGGAGGGGTTAGCGTAGCCCTAGTTTGTCTGGACAGATCATAAGAGACTTGAATATATCAGTTTGTTCATTCGAGGTTGAGCTCCCGGCAGGTTTGATTGGCACTCTTCTACTGTCTACTTCACCCTCTCATATCGGCTGGGTTTCAAGAATATAAAGCCTGACACTCTCACATCTTTAATGCCCCTGGGGAGGGGTTTCCAGCCAAGGCCAATTTCTGTAAGGCAGTGGTGGTACGGACACTGACTTAAAAGTTTGTGTGAGTGCACAGTGGAGGAGGTGGAGGAGAAAGTACCAGAGGGGTGCCCAGAGAATCAGCTCTTCATGCCAGCTGTGCTCTGATGACCTTCAGACATCAGACAGTTTGCATTGGCCTGCTCCCAGAACAAGTCTATTAATCAGCTGCCCATTGGTTTGCTCCATCCCCTCCTGCAATTGCTCACACATTGCCCTGGATTTTGTCACTGGGCTTTCCCCCTCAGGAGGTAACACAGTGATTTTAATGGTGGTGGGCCATTCTCCAAAGCAGTCCATATCTTTTCACTTACCAAATTGCCCTTAGCCTGAAAGATGGCTCTGTTTAGCTAAGTCTCTGTTTAGACTCCCAGTTATTTTTTAGCCTGGTGTCTCTGTCCAGTCTGCTCTATTTCTGTGCTGCCAGGTTTTAGTTGCGACCAGACTCCTCTGTACCTTCAGTATCTTTCCACCAGATCAGTTTTCTCTCTTCTTCTGCTGTTGTCCTCGGGTCTCCGCCTGGCTGCCGTCTTCTCACTTACCTGGCTTCCCTCTCATACTCAACCCTTAATACTCAGCTGCTCTACTGCCCTGCTCATCTCCCTCCTAGTTTCCCGCTGCCATTTGGTTCATTACTGGAGTTCTGCCCACCTGGTCTGCCTGTTGTCTGTCTTCTTGATAATATTAATATTATTATTGACTGTCTTGCCTGATGGTATTGGTTAAATTTAATAAACTGTGCAAGTCTGCAACTAAATCTTGTATAGTTCCTGACAATATAGTATCTCCCTAATTTCACTTTGCATCTAATTAGTTTTACATTGTGATATTAATATTATACTGTATATTTTTCAGCTGAGTTATAAAAAATGGATTACCTTGGCAATCCTGTAGAAATAAATGTTGGAGTCTTGGCAGGAGTGTCATGGTGCTGCACTCACTGGTCTTATTAATGCATGAATCAAATGTGTTTTTGTTTCCTACAGACCAATGAGCAGTAAAGGATGCATCTTGAAAGTCAAATCAGAGGGTATTGTGTTATTATGTAATTTTATTCACTTTATTGCATGCAGATGGCAATAAAGTCATCTCGTACAGAACATGAACATTTGACTTTAAATTCAAACAGATTATATAATGACAACAGCATTTAGTAATGACAAATGTGTGTCGTCAGGCTACTGTCCTAGAGCTCACTAGTGATGGGAAGTTCGAATCATTTTACTTACTCTGTCCTTTGAGTCTCATTCAGCGAAATGAACAAATTTTTTTTCGAGTCATTTCGTTCATTTTAGCAAAATATAATCAAAAAGTTACGTGTTACTTCCCTAATACATATACTACTTACGCACACTACAACTACAAACAAGACAAAACTAATGCTATAAGAAACAGAAAAAATTAATTAATTGTTTACCTGGATCTTTAGTCTACGATTAGCTCATCTCTTATCTGACAGGTCTTCGGGTTTAAGTCGTTTGTTCATCACATGACAGCCCCATACGCTTAACCAATGCAGACTGCACCAGAAAGAGAAATTATTAGTTCATCTTTCGAGTCATTCGTTCGTTCGTTCATCACGTGACAGCTCCATACGCTTAACCAATGCAGACTGCACCGGAAAAAAAAGTAGTTCATCTTTCGAGTCGTTTGTTCGTTCATCACATGACAGCTCCATACGCTTAACCAATGGAAACTGCACCGGAAAGAGAAATGATTAGTTCATCTTTCGAGTCGTTCGTTCGTTCATCACGTGACAGCTCCATACGCTTAACCAATGCAGACTGCACCAGAAAGAGAAATGATTAGTTTATCTCTCGAGTCTTTTGAACAACTCAAACCCGAAGACTCGAAACAGGTGATCTAATTCCGGTACAGCGCCTATAGGATGTTGTGCATGCGCGACTGAACGAATCACTCTCCGTGACTACCCGTTCTTCCGAGTCACATTATAGATTCATTCAAAATGAACGAATCGTTCGAGAACGACCCATCACCAGAGCTCACAAGCAAAACAGTGCTTGTGAGCAATAAAGACAATGTTTAAAGCATTCCACCCAGCTCACCATCAATAAAGACAATGTTTAAAACATTCAATATTTAAGAAAATGTTTAAAACATTCCACCCAGCTCTCCATCAGTCCAAGTTAGACACACTAACCAGAACACTTCTGGTTCTTTCCCTCTCTTCCCACCCTTCAGCTCTTTGCTCTCTTACTTGTTCTGTCTGGCTCTCAATCTTTTCACATCAGCAACACTTACCTTCCAGGCCTCACTAAGGCATGAAACTGCTCACATACTTTACTGATAATAAATTTATGAACTAAACCTAGGAGGGAGGAGTATTAAACGAGCAAATGAAACGCAGCAGTTCACTTTACCAAGCCGGCATATCCTTTTCATCAACAAAAATAACTCTTCAAAGGCAGTAAAAGCATGCTTAGAAAGTAAAGGGCCATTTGAGCAATACAGAGAGAATCGTAGAGGTGGGGGTGGGACAGATATGGTCCAATATGAAACAAACCCCCACCCACCCCCAGTCTCATCTAAAAGCTAAACCCAGCCTTTGAAAAACATACAGGGCCTTTAATAATTCAGTCTTTGGAGAGATTGAGTAGCTTCTTTAGCGTAAAAATCTGCAATCTCCTGACATAAGATCAGTCCCCATGGGGGCTTCTTTGCTTGACTCTCATGCAGTCTCCTTGAGTTTTCATGTCAGAACTAAGCATTGCGTTCTAAACAGGATTTTTCACATATCCCTACATTACCTTCTAGATCAATAATTATTGTTAAAACATTGACACAATGCATAAATACAGGTAACACTTTAAGAAAAAGATTATTTAGTAGTGATTATTGAAGTTGACTACCGACTTAACTGCCGCACCACACAGATACTAGGTTGTAAATATTTTACAAATTTGCACCCTAAACACATTCATATTTTATCAGGTTTTTCAAGCAGTTTATTCTCAAAGCAAAGTGTGGGACTGCATAATTATTTCAGTTTAGCATGTTTTTTTCTGACCTATTACTTACATAAATACAAGAATTTGAGTTATTGCTCCTCAGAGGGCTAATTTGAGCGAAGAGCATGCATTAATTACTATAACCTAGATGGAAAATAGGATATCCCTAAATAAGCTTTTGGTGAATATCCAGGATGATTGCCTTCTTCAAAGGGAATTGGGACAATTATTGCATGAAAGGTGGTTCATATTTTATGTTTTCAGAATCATTTCCTTCAGACTGGCAGGTAGCCTGACTTTACACAAAGCTCAGGAGATTGTGTTTCGTATAATACCAAAAATTACAAATACATTTTATGAGCTAAGAAAGATCGGAAGATGCATGAAAAACACAGAGGTCCACATAGTTTAGACATCAACTTATTGACACACTAAACTACATCTTTAGTCTTTAAAACAAAGGTTTTTAAAAGTTTCTTCACAGCAATGCCATAGAGAAACTTTTTGGTTCCCCAAAGAACCATTCAGAACCAACAATTTCCTTCTTATCTTTTTATAGTCTAAAGCACCTTTTTCCACTCAGAAGAATGTTTCATTAAACAAAGGTTCTACAGATGATTTTTAATGGAACCATACAGCCAAAAATGGTTCTTCTAAGGCATTGTGAAGCACCTTTTTAGGTGTATAATTTATTGATAAAAAAGAAAAAGCATTCTGTGAAAACAATCTTGTTTGCTAATGAGATTTATTTATACAAATATTCTTTCTTTAACTTCTGTTTATAAACATTTTACATCTACTTTATAAAACACTAAGACACATCATAGACTCACATATTTCAGTGCCAACAGCAGGTAAAGTGAAAGTGCTTTTCTGCCAGACTATGTTTTCCTCTTTCTTCCTGTAACAAATTCATTGTGTGCTCATGCTAACCCAATCCATCACTCCTACTACAACCAGAAAAAAAGCACTTTCCTAGGGTGTGTGTTTTTTATTTTTGCCAGCACTGCTGTTCCTACAGCACTCGAGAGACCACAGTGATGGACACTCTGGTCAACGTAGGCAAGGTGCTGAGGGATGAAGGAACAGACTATCTACGTGCATCTCACACCAACACTCCCTCCCCCAGCCCAGAGCTTCCTCTGTAGACCACTGTCCCTTGTGTCCCAGTAGACTGACTCATCTTTATGATAACCTGTACACTGCAATATCCCCCAACGGGGCATGAGTCTGTCAGCATGCATCCATGACAAACAAGAGCGATGCGTTTAACAGATGGGTTGAGGAGTTTATGAGCGAGCAATAAAGAAGCAAACACATGCAGGTTCTGAAACACGCATACAAAATGCAGCTAAAAAATGGCTAACCTACCAGAATTTCACAGGCCTTTAAAATTAATGCAGGGAATATGACCTGAGGAATAAATGGGCTGTAGAATTAACAAAAAAAATTGGCAAGAATTTAACATTTAGTGTGAGGCAAGATCATTTCACATAATATCATTAACATTTTATTTATTTAGCTATTTTTGTGGGCAGCTGATCATAATTCTACAGAAACAATATTTTGTTGCCACTGTGTTTGAAGGAGATATGATTTATATAATTGCTTTTGTGCAAGCATTCAGTAACCTGGGAATATGTGTGACTGCACATTTGGAACAATTATGCTCTATTAAATCTATTCAAATTAAAATCTGTTCCAAGTTCCCTCTGACAAAGTGAAATTTGATTTCTAAAGTGTTCTCTCATCTTTGCTGCACAAAGAAGCCATCGGGAATCCAGGGAGCAATCGCTGGAGAGGTAAGTGGGCTGGCAGGCAAATCTAGGTGATGTTTATGTTCTTAAAGTGCCCCTGGGTCTATCTTGGGTAAGCAGGATCTGACAAAAAGATCTGTAAGAAGGAAAAAAATCCTCCATTCTGCTCAAGCATGGGAAATTAAGCCAACTAAAGATTCTTACTTAAAACACACTCTCAAACTCTTTCTCTCTCCTTCCTTTTTCCCTACAGTTGCAGGTGAAATTACCAATTGTTTCATTAGATAAACTCCCAGCAGCACCTGCAGTTAAGACCTGTAGGTTCTGGCGCTGTCCCAGACTGGGTTCCCTAAGGTATTTGTTCAAAGGGAAAACTCTGTTAAGCCTCCCGGGGATGTTTAACTGATTGCAACAACGAGTATTTAGAGTATTAACTTCTGTGGGAATTCAACAAGTTTGATGCTGTCAGAAGCTGATTTTAACAAGTAGCTTTACATTCAAAGAGTCCTGACAGGAAGTAATGATTATGGTTGGCAGATAGTTTTTATTTCTTCTAACAAACATGAGATTGCCATTGGTGAGGTGAGCCAGACACTTGAAAGTCTCTTTATCTCTGCTGAGTGAATCAGACGGATGATGATTATTAAAGATTCAGAGAGCAATGGAAAATAATGCTTCATTTTACCATATCAAAACTTAAATTGGTAAAAGTATTATGGTGTTTTATGACAGAGGTGTGCATCAATGTGTAATTCACATTGTTGGGGGTTTAATATCTGCAAACAGGGGGAAGACTGACAAGGGTGCAAATATTGTTATTTAAAAATAAAACCGATTACATTGATTAAAAACAAAATGTTTGGTTTTTGCTTGTTTGATGATTAGATTTAGTGATCGTGTGGAGAAGGGGATAGAAGTCCCTCATGCTATTACAGTGTGAAATACAGTATGATGGAATATAACAAGAGCTTCACAAAAGAGAACAGTTATGTGTCAGTTGCCATCAAATAACAAAAACTTGACTGACACTAAAATAAATTTTTAAATATGTAAAAAGAGAAACTTTCTTCTGCTGTATATTGCAAAGTTATACTACAGCGCCCTCTGTCTATTAGAATTATTAGTGCACATGCAGTATAACACTTGCACTGGAACCATAAGCTAAGTCCAAGTACATTACAGGTCAGACTTTGAGACCAGAAAAAAAAATTCTCTTTACAGGCACCCCAGCCTACTGACCTCATGCAGTAATCAAAGGATATCAAACACAAGAAGACCTATTACTTTGTATCCTCAAGCTTGCAAGAAACTGTTATTGGCTTGGAAGTTTCATAATTCAATAAGTTTACATTCTGAATAATTTATTATCAAAAATGTGAAAGTTTAAGAAGCCATACTTCACATTTTAAAAGTTATTTCTCTGGATAAAGCCATGTCTGCATGGTGCCCTACTGGTATATAATTTGTGATGAGCTGTTCTGGCCTTTCCAGCCCTGTTTGGGCCAATGATTTTCTCTAGTCTCAGTGCAGTGCTGACCTTCTGAAAGGCAGCTGTGTGGTTAAAGCAGTCAATTTTCAAGGCCCTTGTAGCTCAAATCAAAACTCCATTATAGATTTTACCTCCAGGGGAATCAGGGCCTTGCAAGGTTTTTCACAATTTTACCTGTGGAAAAAAACTTAAAAGAAGGCCGCTTTCTAGAGGGGTGGTTGAGGTTGATGGGGCCTAGAGTGCCAGGTGTGTACCCCAGGACACCAGCCTCATCATGATGTGACAAGCAGGGGGGCAGCACAGAGCGAAAATGGAGTTTAAAAACATTCAGATGGCACTGAACCCCTGACATGACAAGGCCAGCACCTGAGGGAGAGAACAGAATCTGCCAGCAGCTATGAGGGGTTTAAAACACCTCCTAGCAAGAGAAAAAGAAGAGACACAGGAGAGAGACACACTGTGCATTGTGGAAATATGGGAAAGAATACGTAACAAAGAGAAAAAGGGTGGGAAAAAGAAAGGCCTCTAAAGAATACAAGTAACAGTTATTAAAAAAAAACAGTTCTCTTTCCTTGAACCATGTGTACTAACAAGCCAGGTGGGGGCCAAAGACTTAACCAGATCCTATCAGGACATCTGTCACTTTGTGGTGACAACCTCCTTTAATAAGTGACAGGGCCTTAGTGCTTGTGAGTGTATGTTGGGGGAGGTCTCCTTCACTGTGAGCAATGGTGTGGCCACTGCAGCCATCAAAGTCATGCTGCAAATGCCCTTTATCAAACAACTTGTCCCAATTACAGCCAATAAGCACCAATCAGAACACCCAGTCAGGGGCGTCTGACATCAAAGATGCCAAGTGAAAATGCCTGCATGAGGTTCATGTGGCAATTAGAGGATTTAAGCTGCATTTCATCACCAAATGTTTTCAAAATAAGTCTTAATTTAGGTGGAGTGAGCGAGAAGAAAGACAGTTACAGTTGCAGAGAGAGAGGGAGAGAGAGAGATGCCCCAGGAAATCATTAAAGCATAATTACTACTCATCATCTGTGCATGTGCTTACAAAGTGCCAGGGCTGGATTTGTGCTCCTTTCCCCTGGGCAACACACACACAGACATAAAAAAAAAACACACAGATGAATAAATCCAAGGCCATACCCTAGATAAAAGTTTAACAATCAATCTCTCACTGGGTTTTATGCCCAATTAAAATTAGAGTTTTCGAATCTAGAACAGATAAACAGTGTTTATCTCAAAAGCAACACTTAACGTCTTTAACACCAGCTGTTTTCCTTATCTAAGACAATATAAACATGCTTTTATTTTACAATCTGTCACTGGTCTGTGCACAGTTAAAGTATGCACAAACAAGATTTTGATACGGGTAACTGGTTACCTCACATTACAACAATGTCTCAGTCATGCAGGTACGTATTTTACAACATTAGAAAAATTATTCTTGTCTGAGCATGAAATGCAGCTCCTAGTCCAAGCACTTGTAATATTAATGCTTGACTACTGCAATGCCCTACTGGCTCTGGCGTTTTTAGCCCAGCCACCAATGTCTATGCTAATGTGGCGGAGCTAAGCGAGTATGGCTATAAGTCGATGCCCCAGGTGGAGCAGGCGCTAGCCAGCTACCTGTCCCCTGGTGAGGTATCTTCTTTGAAGGCTACATCCCTGCCCTCTAAGCCACATCGTGTGACATCTGAGCTATTGGGCAGGGGGTAACATGGGTGTGTTGCAGGCTTATCAGGCTGACCTGCTCAAGTGCATTGATAAAGGCGAGGGCCTCACGTCTGAGGACGTGAGTGAGCTTAGGCGAACCACTGAACCGCGAACCGGTTCCTCCCTCGCCGCTCTCTGTCCTACGGGGCTATTAGGCGGGAACAGCCCCAGCCATGTGCCAGCTCCTTACACAGGGAGGCTCAAAGGCAGAGCGTTGCTTCCCGGTCACCCACTCTAAGGGTACGGTTGACGCGGAACTCAGCCTCGAAGCCCGGGAGGTCAAAACAGGAACTGAAGAACAATCTTGATCTCCAAGAGGGCTTCAAAAAAGTGGTCCTGACTATATGACACCTCGGTCAGAACCCCAGGGGGCAGCCCCATTTGGGGAGCAGTGGGCAGTTACATCGCTCGTTCCTCCCCAGGGCCCTCTGGAGGCCAAACTTTTAACCCTGCCACCACTGGTGCTTCAGGGTACAGCAGCCTCAAACATGGGCGCCCGCCATTGTTTGCCATCCTCAGCAAACATAACAGGGGTGCCGCCTCGCGGAGGTTAGATTGGAGTTCCCCTGCAGGGCTTCCTTTCAGGGCACCGATCAAAGCAGCCTAAATGTTCTAGAGGCCAGCCTCGAGAGACTGGTACCCTTAAGAGCCAAATGTGTCCCAATGGGTCCTGAGCACAATAGAACTAGCATACAGAATTCAGTTCAGTTGCAAACCGCCTACTTTCGGCAGGGTAGAGATGCTTCAAGATGCTTACTGTTGCTCAGGTCGTGAGTCAAATCAGGTCCGAGGACTGGTTTGTCACAATAGATCTAAAAGATGCGTATTTCCACATCCCCATCTTTCCCCCACACAGTTCCTGAGGTTTGCTTTCAGGGGCAAAGCATGCCAGTATTGGGTGCTTCCCTTCGGCCTAGCACTCTCACCCCGTACCTTTACAAAGATTGTACATGCAGCTCTGGTTCCTCTGCAATCCACCAGGGCATCTGTATATTAAATTATATCGACGATTGGTTGATACTAGCTCATTCAGAGCAGATTGCAGTTCGGCATCGAGATGTCGTTCTGGATCATTTAAAACAATTGGGGTTCAGACTGAACACCGGGAAAAGTGTGCTTTCTCCAGCGCAGAGAACAAATTATCTGGGTGTGATTTGGGATTCGATAATGATGCAGGCATGATATTCCCCTGCTCGGGTAGATTCAATCCTAAGTACAGTCAGGAGAGTCAAAGAAGGCCAGTCATTCACTGTAAAGCAGTTTCAGCAACTGCTGGGTCTCATTCGAGCCCATTAAGGAAATTTCTAATCATCTTTTATCAATTAAGACTGTGTTTCTGTTGGCCATCACTTCTCTGAGGAGAGTGGGTGACCTTCAGGCCCTTTCTGTGGCACCTTCCTATCTAGACATTGTGCCCAGTTTGGCCAAAGCTTTTCTATACCCAAGACAGAATTATGTTTTTAAGATACCTTCAGTAGTACTCTGGCCGGTCATGCTTCAGGCCTTCTGTCCTCCTCCCTTTCGGGAGCATGACCAGGAGAAGCTAAACCGTGTGTGTGTCCAGTGCGATTCAGAGTGCATAAATGCTGGAGGTGTTCCCATAGCGTTTCGACGCAGCATCTCATTCCCTTCAGGAAACCTAGGTTACATACGTAACCCGAGACGTTTTGCAGACCTGGCTAATCCCTAATGTTCATATGTTTAACTTCATTTAAAGTTGTTTGAAAAAAACCCTGTGTTCTTAGTGATGTTACGTTCATGAACAAAACATTTCACACGAGCCAATAGAGTGTGAGGTGTGACTGAGCATTGGTTAAATGTATTGAACAAATACATCTTTTACTGAGCAAGTCGATGTTTTGAAACTGAATGAGACTAGGGATCACGTTCGTGAACGAATGTGTCACGGTTCTTGGGTTTGTTTGTTTATTCTGTGTGTTTTCTGTCACTGTGCTGATTGCTTGTTAGCGTTGCCTAGCAACACTGGTGCTGACGAGCTATCAGGGCTACAGCACCTGGAGTTAATTATCACTCCTATATCTGCCTCACTGTTTGTGTAGCTGTTGTCAGATTGTTGTTTGCTTATGCTCTGTCATTGCTTTTGCCTGTGCCCTGGTCTTGTCTGTTGCTTTCATGTAATCCTTCGCCCCAGGTGGATTATCTTCTTTTGGAGAGTTCCTGTGGCCTTGCTGTGTGGGGAACTCGCTTGYGTGGATGTATTCTCCTGTTGCAGTCAGTGCCATCTCTGGGYCACCATCTTTGTCTGTTTACACTTCTGTCCATTGCTAGTTTATTGTGAGCCTCAATAAACTTTTTGATTTTTGCACTCGCAACTGGGCTTTGAAGTTTGTTTGCGACAGAACGATCTGACCAATAAATCCAGTGAGTGCTTCTGCTGCTGTCTACTCTGGTGAGCCCCATTTGTGTAGATAATTCCTGACTAAGTGTTCCTTGTATATTGCCCTTCAGCCATCGCTTTTCCCTACAGAACAATCCAAAGTGGCTTTTGTGATCACCTTTTTATCTGGTCGAGCGGCGCTTTGGGGAACGGCAGTGTGGGACCAGAGACACCAGTGTTGTTCATCATTTGAATCCTTCACAAATGAACTTAAAAAGGTCTTTGACCAGGTGGTTTCAGGCAGAGAGGCGGCTCGTGTGTTGGCTGAATTACGCCAGGGAAATCGATCTGTCACTGATTATTCCATCGAGTTCCGGACTCTGGCTGCGGAATGCAGCTGGAACATTGAGGCACAGTGGGATATGTTTTTACATGGGCTGGCCGACCGCATCCAGGATGAAATATACTCGCTGAATTTACCTCCCTCTCTGGATGGTTTAATCGATCTGGCGCTAGAGTGGATGCTAGACTACGTCATTGAGAGCAACGAGCTTTACGCAATTCTGCCACCTACACAGAGGATTTCTGCACACTCACTTCCAGTGATGCGGCTGGCCAACGTTTGATCCTGAGCCCATGCAAGTGGGTAGAACTCGGCTTTCCAAGACGGAGAAGGAACGGCGCAGGGCCCAAAGGCTTTGTTTGTACTGCGGTACAGCAGGTCATATTGCTGCACAATGCCTGGTAAAAGCTAAAGTCCGTCAGTAGTAAAGAGGTTCAAGTTCAAGTTTATTTATAAAGCGCTTTTCACAATGGTACATTGTTGCAAAGCATCTGTACAAAAGACAAAAATATCCAAGAATATATTTACACTGAATTTTGAAACTTGAAAATAAAATGAATCTAAAAATAAAGGTAAAAGCACACACAAACATAAACAATGTATACACAAACACATACACAAATACATAATTGCAATATTATTTCTAATATTACAGTGATTCCTGGGTGGGGTGTGTAACCTAGTGTCAGCAGACTCCCTTTAA
>JAZGTK010001895.1:0-28873 GCA_036877625.1 Ambastaia sidthimunki | reverse complement strand
TCTCTCTCTCTCAGATCATTTGTCCGATCATGTACTGCAGTATAGTGTACTGGATGACAGAACAGCCACCAGAAGCAGGCAGATATCTGCTGTTTATGGCCCTGTCCACCTCAACTGCTCTAGTAGCTCAGTCACTGGGGCTTCTCATCGGAGCTGCATCCACCTCACTGCAGGTATGGAGACTTCATGTATTTATAAAGAATATGAATACTTTAGTGTAAACACACACATTTTCTACTCATGCACCAGTATTTTTGCATCTGTGTGTTCATGGCTTACAGTGTGTGTTCACTACTCATTGGATGGTTTAAATGCAGAGGTCACATTTCAAGTATGGTTTACCATACATTGACAAATACTTAACTTTCACTTTAGTTTCTGAACCATCAGTTAGCGGTTGATGTTGCACATGATTGTGTTGAGTGTTTCTGTGTGAAACAATAAAGTTCCTTCAACGTTTCTTTGTTGCAACTTCTCTAGGTTGCCACATTCATAGGCCCAGTCTCTGCCATCCCAGTCCTTCTGTTCTCAGGCTTCTTCGTAAACTTTGACACCATCCCCAAGTATCTGCAGTGGAGCTCTTATGTGTCATACGTCAGGTCAGTCGAGAACATCCAGAACAGGCTTCTACCCAACCTCACGCTCACCTCAGAACCCACACACTAAAGAACGTGATCTCTTCTTCTGCAGGTATGGCTTTGAAGGGGTAATCCTTTCCATCTATGGCATGAACCGCTCTGAGCTGGAGTGTCCAAGCCCCGTGTGTAAGTTCCAGAAGCCAGAGGAGGTTCTGCAGCTCCTGGATGTGGAGGACGCTAAGCTCTACGTGGACTTCATAGTGTTGGGGGTCTTCTTTTTAATTCTGAGACTTGCCACTTACCTTGTTCTGCGTTATAAAGTCAAATCAGAGCGTTAGGGTTAGAGTTTATTATTACGCATTTAATTTTTCACAGACATACACTGCACATACATTCACACACATAGACTGAAAATATAAATGCTGATTCCAGGGCCATTGATTGGCAGTGCAACATTTATCCTCAGTTTTTGTTACTTGAAAACGTTTTTAATTCTCGTATGAGTACAGAATAGTGAATTAATAAAGGGAAAATATTTTAATTTGATTTTCATCTTTTTCAATGTATTACATCATACCCTGATGTGACTTTAATTATGAAGCATGTTGACAGGTATGGATGTAATTAAAATGACACTTCCATGACAGCCCTTAACAGCATGTAGATTGGCCAACAGCCAACATGTGAACGTCTCTTTATAACAGATTGAGGGACGGTCATATTCTCTTATTTTTAATGAGTTTCATTTAGCCTCTGCTAACAAAGCAGATTATATGTGTTGTGGAAGCGAGTGCCCTGCATGTCTGAGGCACTTTGGGACAAGCAAGCAGCTGATTAAAGAACTGTGCTGGGATTGGTCAGAATGTTGTGGATTATACGAATTGTCCAACCAGCGTATCTTCAATTGCATTTTTGTCTTCCCACAATGCACTAAGCTAACCATTATAATGATAGGCTGTTGAATTTAAAGAACACTTTCAATTCTGGGAAAAGTCAGCCGAAATCTAACCATTTGAGGAATGTTGCATCAAGTGCCCTTGATGAAAACCACCTGTAACATTTTCAGAGAGAGAACTGAAATGTCTTGCTTGACAACCATTTTAGCCATCAGTATCAAATCCATTTGCTCTGTTACCTTGAATTTTTGGAAACTGCCTCTGTGGATGTTCATTCGTCTTGGATATTTTCTCTCTTATTTATATCAGCAGGGATCATAATGTACATTAAACTTGTAAAAAACAAAAGCTCCTACAGTGACCAAAAAGGTGAAGAACTCAATGTGAATTGGGAAGACACTAGTTTCTCTAAACGAGTTGCATTTACCCAGGATGAGACATATCAGAAAATTATGTGCAATCCTCATGTCTGATGTTAAGACTGTCTTAAAACAGCTAAACCATGTGAGATCCTTCTGTGAAAATCAGTTATGAAAAATTAGAACTCGCTGGCCTGTTTCCTTTACACTTGAACTGCATTGCTGAGGATCATTTGCAGTTAGCTGCACCGTCAGATGAGAGACACCATCACACACCTGGCAGGAATGTGTTTCAGGAGAAACATGGAATGCTAGATGAACAATGGTGTAGTGCGCTTATGATCCTGGATGGATAAATCTTTCCTCCTGTTTTCACCTGTATGAACACTTCCTGTTTCCTGCTTCTATACCACCTAGCCAGGCTACTCATGCTGCAATGCAATGCAAACATTTTCACAAATGACTCTGTGTTTCTATGGAAATACTTCTTGTTCTATGTGTTATGTCTTCTTATATATTGATGTATACTAATAACCCAAGTATATACACAAGAAAAGTATATGTGTTAAGCTTCAAGCAAAATTGTAAATACATGTATGCACTTTTGCTGATATTGATTTCTTGGAACTTTTTGGACATTAATTTGTAATTGATTTTATTTTTATATCCGTAAATATGACATGCACTGATGGAAAAGGGAGGGTTCCGACCGGAAAACGCATGAGGAATTAGAATAAAAAACATCTGATGTAAGGAATTGTTTTGCACATGTCATCCAAAAATAACTCCCAATAGAGCTTTGTTCTTTTGCTTAATAATCGGCAAAGGGTTAATTTATGTACATCTGAGTTTTGTTTTAGAAACATTACCATTGGGCTTTACCAACCTGACTATAATTTGCCATTTGAGAAATGAAAGGGTATATAATGGTTGGCCCTCAGAACAGAAAGATCTCGTTACCGTCAGTAGCAGTTAGAGTCAGTTTAGCTCTCACACATAGTACTGTAAGATATGAGTTTCATTGCTTCATTTTAAGATCATTGCTCTGATCTGTCCGCTGAAACATTGCGCACAACTTACAGATGATCTTTTAATCATTCTGTAATTGAAAAAAATGCTGCTCTAAGTTTCGCTTTTTTGCCATATGTTAAAATCAGAAAAAACAAGGTTAGCTAGGAACTTAGATGTGCACCCTTGGTCATAGATGCTTTATTTTCCAAACAAAATATCTATTCTGCTCCAGGACAGAGATCAATGAAAGGCAAACAGACTATTTGCTGCTCAGCGGTCACCAAAACACTGTTCAATATTGTGATACTAACCAATCTACATTATATGTTCTATTTCCTTTGGAGTCATCGATCAGGGTTAGAACTGGGAAATGTTCACAAGATTGAATTTTTTCTGGTACAGAGACGCAGTTACAATCTCTCGCCTAGAGAGTTGGGTAATACCTGTTTCTAATAGCAATAGTAATGTTCTGTGCCTAGTGTGTGATATTTCCTATCTAATCCTTATATATTCAGTATATTTCCAGTGGTTGTATGTCAGTTCTTTATTGTAAAAAAGAAAACACCATTTTGTGTTTATGCACTGTTAGTATGTGTTGTTATGGGTTGCTGTGCATGGATTCTCAGTTGAAAAGATGTAGAGAGACACCAGGATCATATTTCACACATTATTATTATTATTATTATTATTATTATTAATAATAATACATGTATTCATTTCATACATTCATCATGTTCTTTAATACGCAGCATGCATGCCTTAGTAAATAATTCAACAATTCTCTCTCAGATTGGAATAAAGACACGCAAGTGATAGACAAATAGACTTTGAAATATTAAAGAAGAATTTTCTTGATTCAGGTTTATGTATGGCAATATTTCACAAGGTTTTGGCTTGCATAGCAGATTGCGTAAGGTGTGTGTGCACAGAACATGATTTATTGTGGTTGCGTTTCTGCTTATTAATATGTTTGCCTCATCAGACATGCAAGTTCTATGTGTTAATCCATGTTCAAATAATTATAATAAATGCATTTATATATAACCTACTGGTAATGTTTTCTGTCTCTGCAGTGGTCCTGGCTACACATCTTTATAATATTTTGTACAATAATTTCTTTTCTAAATTTCTTTTTGGTCTGATTGCCGTAGCATTTATTTTTAAGTTTATTGCCAATTAGACAGTTTGCTTAAGTCTAAAAGTGATATTGACAATGGGTCAATAATATGGTAAAATGACATGCAGTGTTGTTTAAATGATTGTTTTTGTTGGTTTTTATAGTGAACCATATTTAGTATGACTGTCATTAATGTAACTGTACGATACATGGACCTCAGAATTAGCTTGGTCTCAGAATGTCCTTGAGTTTGTCTCAGATTATATTTGTTTAATTATTTTTCTAATTATTCTGATTATTGAGAAAAGATAAAACTGTAATCTTTGTCAAGCCTTTTTTTCATGGCACTTTTGTAATTAGCAGCTTAGCAGTGTGTCCTTCAGAAAGGAAACACGTTCACAGCTCTGTATTACAGCTGTAGAATTCTCACTCCTTCCCACCTTTCCCTCAACCTCCCTATTCCAATTTTCTCTTCTTATATTCTATAATGTTCTATAATATCATATGATACACAATATGATATAATATGATATATGATGCAACATAAGACATAATGTAACATATGATATGCTATATGATATGTCTTTATTTATGCAACAGCTTCTTCCTCCTTACATATTATTGTCCTCACTACCTTATGAGTTAAGTATGTTGTATTCAGGGATGGCAGGTGTGAGATATACAGTGAGAATGGCTGTATGTGTGTATTGGTTTGGTTTTTGTGCTTTATGAGGTAAAAGCAAACTTTGGCACAACCTCACAAAATGTTATGGTGATAGCTTATGTTTAATTTAAAAATTACAAAAAAAGTGTTTCTTTTCTTTATGTGTACTTGCCTTACACATGTACTTGTACTTGTGTAATTGACTTCTCCTATAAAAAAAAACATGTCTTTTTCTCATCACTTTTCTCTTCCCCTGCTGATCTGTTTGAATGTTCCACCCAGAAGCCCTGAAATGAAAAGTGAAATCCCAGCCTCACTGGAGCTTATAGCGCCCTCTGTTGAGCCCGAGAAGCATCTACAAATCAATCCTAATGTTAGACTCTGTGTGCTAGAGAGGGGCTCAGTTGGCTTTGGTTTTAATTTGGGCTGCGCCCAATAGAAACCTGGCACATTCGTCAGCCAGGTACAATGGAGTCCTTCATCAAATCAGTCTTTAGACGATACTGACTTCAAACAGGATTAGGGCTGGTTTCCAGGATAAGAAATAAACAGCTAAACAGCACTGGGATTTTTTTTACTGGAGTTTACACATGGAAAATCAGCCCTGGACACAATTGTATAGCTTGACTTGATTAAAAAATAGACTTGATATCAGGATCTCATGTTTAATCGACAAATAGTCCACATAGATTGATTCTGGCACCGGATATGTTGTCTTTAAAATGGGGCTTTTTAAAATGTACTTTGAAAATAAAGTTTTAAAATGCATGACTGACATATGATTTAAAGTCATTTTATTTACCGATTAATACTTTAATGTAATTAACGTAAATGTAAATGTGTTTAATGTAAAAATATTAATTTTTACATTTGCCTTTATAAGACTAGCCTGATAGTACTTTTATTGGTGTGTCATATAAATAACGTGTTATTCATTTAAGGACAGCATGACCAGTGTCTAAAAACCGTCATCAGACTGCAGACATACACTTTATGGACGGTAAACTCAAAGTCTCTTTACTATTAGCATTTAGCCGGCGATTTTGTGCCGTACTTATTTACGTAATCTATTATTGTAATCTGCTAAATGTTTATATATGTTTCGTTTTAATGCATAATTGTTATTGTTAGAAAAGGGTACATTTTATGTAAAAAATTTGTTATATTTAATCTAAACAGTTGTATTCCTAGGAATGATCGAAATTTACGTCAGGCATGTATTGTGCCTTCTAGATTGTGGGGTCTTTCGGTGGAGGTGACATTCGGTGAAGGGCCTCGGTTTGTAAGGAGAGAAGCGGCGAATAAACTTTCACAGCAACGCAAATCATGGCCCAAGCAGTACAAAAACTAGTGGCTAAAGTACCAACGCTGGTTGGCGGTAAGAATGTTTAAAAACATTACTATTATTTACGTTTATTTGAGTTGTATGCTTTTGGTTTAGCAGGTCGGAAAAACAGGCCGCAGAAACGAGAAAAACATGCATTATTGAAACATAACATTTGTACATTGCACAACTGTAATAGTTAGCTGATTTTGTGCTCAGGACAATGGCCAGCAATATAATAAATATTGTTAGTGTTTCATTTGCAGATGTCAGTTGCAATGTCAACGTGTGACGTAGCTTTGAATATTCATAATTATTTAAACCTATTTGTGTTTTTTGGTAGTCGTCTTACTACTTTGTGGTTTGTTTTTCTATATAAATATGCATCTGTTGTATCTGGTATCTTAATTATGATTGAGATGATTCATATATTTACTTATATGTATTTAAAAGCCGCTGTCAGCTACTCCAGACCCCGGCTAGCCACATTCTGGCATTACGCCCGTGTGGAGCTAGTACCACCAACCCCTGCAGAGATCCCTAAAGCCATCAGTGCCGTCCAGGATCTTCTCAAGGGCTTCCAGTCAGGACGGCTCGGTCAGACCACAGTCAGGGTTAGTATGTGTGCTTATTTTTTCACAATGAAAATATTCCGCCTTCCACATAAGTTATTTATTTAAGTACTGGCTAAATTATTTAATTTTTTACCCTCAAATTTGTAGTACATGTAAAGGTTAAGCTTATTCAGTCATTGTACAAGTTACTGCTGTAATTGTGGAGAAAAGTTGGAAATTTCTACCATTTTAAACAGGGCAGCAAGGATTGGTTTGGTGGCTTAGAACTAATCTTGGAACTAAAATTGATGGATATTATTTTTTTTTACTTTTTGAAAGATGTTGGTCTGGGTGAACCAGAATGGTTAATGGTTCTAGGAATGCAATTTGTTATTTCACCCTTTTCTTTGCATTTCTCCACAGGATGCTTTAAGGAATGGGCTTGTTACAACAGAAGTTCTGATGTGGTTCTACATCGGGGAGATCATTGGAAAAGGAGGCCTTATCGGCTATAATGTATAAATGTGGACTTTCCTTTTTCTCTTGTTCTTACTGCTGAGCTTTGTCTGTTCCCATCATTATCCCTTCCCTTCATATCACAATTCTTGGAATCCAGGAACTAAATAAATGGATTATTAAAAAAACAGCCTTTATGCTTCATGCTTGTGCTTTTAATAACAATAAGTAGTCAAGGTACATGGTGTGACAGTAGAGTTAATTTCTTTAAAATTTAACTGTAGTCTGTTGATATTTTATTAGTTTAAGGTTTAATTCATGCACCTTATACCACTTGTTGATTTCTGTATGAAGACAATCAAGCAAAGCTCATACCTTACAGAATGCATTTGTACATAATCACACTCTGTTTATTAAAAGTACTCAGAGAATTCCCAGATGAATGTCATTTGAGTTTAATGGTGGGCTAGGAAGAAGTGGCTGAGTGCATTGTCAGTGATATCTCTTAATAGGGAGACTGTCACAAACATATATAAAAAGCACATGTATATTTGTGTTATTTAGATTCATTGTAGTACAAAAAATGCAAATCATGTAATAATTGACATCTCTTCACGTTCTTGATTTTCTGATAACATCCGCACAACATTTCCCAAATACTTGTGAAACTCCTGGCGGACATCCTCAGGGTCTTCCTCAAGATTTGAGTGAATGAGAGGCAGTTTGCTCAGCTTTGGGGCTATATTGGGGAAAGTGTAATAAATCAAATAAGTAAAAAAAAATCTTATTTTGTATTATCTTTTTGTTTATAATAAAAAAATCTGTTTATAATAAGGGTTGTTTGTGAAAGATTTTGTAGATTTTCTACTAATTAAATTTACTTTAACACAATAATTTCACTTTAGCACATTATGTTCAGGTCCTTATCAGACTCAAGTTAGTATTAAATGCTGCTAAAAGTGATTTATTACCTAACGATGGAGGGGCAGTGTCAGCCCCACTTCCTGGTTTATGGTGCGCTATCATCAAGCACTGGGTCTCCAGTAACCCCTGAGCAGATATGAATGTAGAATGCCAGGTCTCTATTTCCTTCAGATGACTGGGAACATCTGGGTTAAACACCATAACTACTCCATTGGAGTCTTTCATCAAAGCTGGCCAGCATGATTCAAACCTGTGTGCATCAATGTTAAAGAACGCTTTAGGAAAAGGTGAGAATTACTTGATATAAATAACAAAACACATCACATCCAAACTGTTTCAGGAAAGTGGTCTATAGTTTAACCTACTTAAAATCTCCTGCACAATCCCACAGTTCCACTTCACACGCTGAATTTTTGTTGCCATTAGACAGATTTTGTGATTCAAATTCAAGTATTCTTGAATTAAGAAGAAAGAAATGTCATTGGACCAAAAGATTAAACCTCTGCCATACAAATGTGTATATTTAAAGCAAATCTCCAAATTCAACCCACCTTACGCCCTGTGTTGGGCTATATTCAGCCCCTATGGTTTCCGTTGTATCAGAAAGAAAATTAGCCAGGGTTGTTTTCCCACACTGTCAAAATGAAAAGATTTCGATTTTCTTTACAAATAAATAAAATAAACCAGATGAAACGGATGAATAAGAACGATTTTACCTCGCTTGGACCAATTAATAGTATTTTCATCTTGAACATTTTGTGTCGAGAGTAAACGGTAAGGCGAGACTTTTGCCTACAGTCTTGCTGGTAAATCTAGCTAGCAAGTAAGCAGCTAACAAGTCGTATAAAAGAATTTGACATTTCTTCTGTGTATGGGATAAAAGTAAAATGTTAATTTTGGTTAACGCATGAGAACTGTCAAATCAGTGTGATATTTTCACAGATAGATAGTTAGATGAAACCCTTGGAATAGCTCCTGGCTAATATAAACATCTCGTTTCCAAGGCGATTATACAGCAGGTAAAACCAGCGTCGCAGATTCGCAAAAGTTATAGTTCGCTTTTAACTCTTTAATGTTTTTTTTAATATGTTTCGTAATTCAGCAAATCTCATACTACAAACTAAAAATAAACAAATTTAAATTTTTAAATTTGGTAAAATGTATTTGCCAAGTAGATTTTAATAGCAAATACTAGTATTGTGCTTATTTGATCACTGATTTTGGTTAGCATTCTAGTTAGCATTCAATGATCTGCGTAGCTTATGAATAATCTGTCTGGTTAGCTGACTAACATTTTACTATATCAGTATAGTATATGAATATTTTATAGGCGCTCTTCGTCCACAACGTATAATAAAGTGGCCATGCAAATGTCCAACAGGGGGCACTGTACCCGTTAAGTTGATTTAATGTATGATTTCTAACTATCTGAAGACTAAATGTTCTTGAACAACCGTCTTTGCTACCTTATTAGTTTTGGAATGTAATGTCAAACAGTTGTTAAAATAGTTATTGAATTTAAATTTAATTATTACATTAAATAAACAAGAGGGATTCATGTTGCATACGCATTATAACAAATAAGAGACCAGTGTGTATTACAACGTTAAAACTTTATTGAAATATGAAGAGGTTCTTAGTAAATAAATTTGCTTTACAATTGCAATGAGCATAAACGTAGCACTTGCTTATGAATACACACAATGTTTATAGTTCAAGATAATATTAGTTTATAAAGCAGATTCTGGCATTTTTTTTGTCTTCCTTTAAGGCTCCAGAGAAATACATAATTCTGACTGAAAAGTTAATTTCTTAACTTTTAAAAAACTGATATAATGACAGTTGACCAACGATATTAAACACAAAAGACAGAGTAAAAGAGACAGAGAAAAAAATAGCAAATAATATCATATAATCAAAGTTGCTGTCCTTTCTTTTGGACTGTTCATGAAAATCACACATTTCATTTTGTGTTTATTTTAGTTGGCAGATTTTGACTGATGTTCCGACTCCAAACCCAGCATAGAGGGGCTCGTTAAATGTGGTCTCAAAGCGATACAGGCGTGTCATTGTTTCGCCAATACTGTAGAAAGCCAACACCCCTGCAGAATGGTCCAGAAAGACCCCTATTCTTGAAGAGTAAGGACCATTAACTGCTTTGTCTACCTTGTTATGCCAGGCAGAGTACCCTGTGTCAGAGCAGAGGAGGCTCCAGGACTTATCGTTGTAGCCCAGCAAGCACTGGGAACCTTTACCCTTACGGCTAATGCCCCGATAGGCCACTCCGATGGAGAATTCCCCACTCCACTCAATTTCCCAGTAGAAGCGGCCACCTGACAGGGCATCACGACAGAGGACCTGGGCAAAGCTATCAAATCGCTCTTGATTTTCTGAGTATGGCTGCAGGTCTCGGGTTCTAATCACCTTCTTGTTTCCTTCTGACAAGTATAGCTCCTTATGCGCTGTGTGTTGGTCCAGTCTGAGCTGACAGTAGTCTAGAGAGGGCAGATAAAGATTAAGGCAACATTAATGAGCTGCTAATAACAGATCCTTGTATGTCTCTATATGCACGATGGCCAGACACTCACGTTTCAGAAATTCAGACCTGCTCCTGGGTTCTGCAGGAGGTGCACTGTCAACTGTATGGACCTCCTTAACTGAACACAGAGAAAACACACACTTTACTATGTATATAATGTATTCTTATTATGTACATAAGTATTTAATTCATAACTGTGTCTTACCTCTGATACTTTTCTCCTTTGAGCGATTCTCCAGTGTGTACACAGGTACTTCATTCACTGTTAGAAACATCAGGAAAACTTTGTTTACAAAACATTACTAAACCTGAAATGCTAGCAAACATGGAAATCACAACATCCTATTGTTAATCCTTTTACAAACAGAGTTGTTCGCTAACTGCTTGCTTTATCCAGACAAAATAGGGCCTTTGTTTATTATTTGAACCTTGCTCAGTGAATTGTAAACAGCGTGGAGCCCTGTTTAGACTGCTTACAACTTAACCACATGACTTTCTTGCTTACTTCAGAATGTACTCTACTATAGTCATGTTGTACCAGAATGAGAAATCCTCTTCAGGCCTGGTTTTTAAATAACAAACTGTCCTATGTAACTGTTGGTTTTTCCYTGTTTAGTTGAYCTGATAACTTGTTCAGAGATTATACTTTACCCTAAAACTATGCCTGTGCCTGATTTGGGGTGCCGTGTGACCTCTGACCTGATTTTGAGATCTTTCGCAGTTCTTCACTACCCAACTCTTCCAGTCTCTCTTTGATCTCTGCCACGGCTTTTCTGGCTGCACTGAAGGAGAAGTCAGGATTTAGAGACACTCTGGGAATGAAGCCATCATCAGTTGGGGTGCAGAGATAATTGAAATTCTGTTTAGAAGAGAAGAAACAGTCTCAATACATACAATGCATAGATGTCTTCATTTTATGCTTTTGACAGATAATTTTATCCAAAGCAGTTTACAGTGCATTGAAATATTCATTTGATCAGATGTGTGTTCCTTGGGATTCCCATGACCTTAACAATCTGTTTAGGAAATGTTTTTGTAACATTTATACCTGTAAGAAGTGGATATGATCGTCAGTGCTGTACAGCTGTTTTAGTCCAGTCTCTTTCTTTTTCAGTTCATCGATCTCCTGCTCCAGTCGCTCCATCAACCCTTCGGCTTGACTGAATGCTGCTTTCTCATTGATGTTGATCAGTTTGGTGACCTCTGACCTCATCCTCTCAATGGAGGTAATCATCTCATCGAACATCTTCTTGCTTTCAGCCATTGCTCTTTGCGCAGAGCTCTGTAGCAAAAATGAATCCAAATTTGAAGGTGTCGGTTTATCTTCAGTTCCATTAGTATAGTGTTTGTGTCTCTATTATAAGTGTGAAGTGTTTTTTTTTAAAATATCTTCTGAATGAGCTTTACAACTCTACAATTACAATTAAACTTTACGATTAGAATTACTCAAGCTTCTCCTGCGGTCAAAAAAGCTACAGTATGTGTCAACACATATCTAAAGAACGTGCCTTGATTATGAAGAACTAAAGAACAATTGTCCAGTTTCAAGGACTGTTTACTCTTCCAGACTGAAACAGTTAACAGACCGTGAAACAGTGACTTAACAGACAAAAGTAATTGTGCCAAATCACCTTTGACCAGATAATAATGTATCCTTGTGTGTTCTGATGTGGTCTAATGTGTTACTATGTGATAAGAGCAGCGAGGATAAAATTGATCTGTTATGTGTCTAATACATACTTTTAGAGAATCCACAGCTGTCTTCAGTTCTTCCAGTTCTTTGGTTCTCTGCTGGCATTTTTGTTTGATCTCTGCTTGTGAAACTCCAAGAAGTTTCTGTCCAAACAAGAAAAAAAAAATTATACATGAAATTGTTTTAACAGACTTTTTTTGTTATTAGTGGCCATCTTCATGACATGATTATACAGTTTTTCAATAACATTTAATATTAGCACAAGTTACAAATCCTTATATGTGCTAACTGCACATTGTACTTTCAACCACAATTTGAAGAACCTGCTTAAGATGGATGTTTTCATCTTTGAAAAAAGAGGGGAATGTCAATCACGTCAGGAATGTAAAACTAGCTGGGTCTGCTTGGCAAAGAGATATTTCAAGGTGCACACACTCAACTCTTTAGGGAAAGAGGAGGGGGTGTCAGAGGAACCCCTCGCCAAGCTCACCGAACCATTCTTCAAGATAAGCTTGAAAGAATGTGGAGAATCTGGGGAGGGGGTGAATAAAAGGAGTGTGTGTGTGTGCTATAGAAGATGGGATCTTAAATGTGTGATTCTCTGTGTTTAACAGAACAAACAAACCATTAGCAATTGGTAACTGTCATAAGTATTTACAGCTATTACAGATTACCAATACTCCCCATGTCAATTAGTCAAAAAAGGTCAAAAACACATCAACAGATGTGCTTCCTCTCTGCCCTAAGCACAGACATATGTTGGTTATTCAGTACTAATGAATAGAAGGAAAAGCCCTGAAATCTTAACGCTTTGATGGTCTTCCTTCTATTCAGTGATCTGTGTTGATGAAATGGTAAACATCTTGACAGTATCTATATATAGTTTCGCTGAGATCTTTGCTGTCACTGTCCTCAGAGTTATTTTATTCAATGACTCACAGTAATAATATTTGGAATTGTGTAAGCAATTTAATGTACAAATTGTTTACTGTCAATAATTGGAAGAGGCAGTTGTCCACATTTATTTTAGCCGGGGAGTTTATGATACCTTCAGTAAAGGGTCAAGGTACAAAAAAACCTGCTTTGTTTTTCTCCCTGATAGTAAGGGGGTTGGGTATGATGGGGATGGTCGGTAAACTCCCGCCTGATTTTCTCACATTCCCACATTCCTTCTTTGGATCTGCCTCACCCTACACCAGAATCCAGACCTGCCCTGTTTCTCATCCCTCGTGTAACTCATAACAGTTATTTTTCCTCACAGTAAAAACAGATTTTTCCAGAAATGAGGCCAGATTATAACAACCTTCAAGTCACATGACCTCTGAGCTGCAACACACCCTGTAGTTTGACATTATATATTGGGAAATCTGTTTTTGAATAGGAGTTTCATTTACAGCTAGAATCTTCCCAACCACGTCTGGCTTTCTATCTGTTGAATCATCATCTCTTCATCTACCATACATGTTTCTTCATCAGTTCTTTGTAATGATCTGGACCAGCGTGTTTGCGATAACAGAACCGGTTTTACTGTGTGTCTTCACGTTTCTAAGCAGCTTTTTTGAAAACAATTCACAAAAGATCACCTGTAACCCACACAATCTCAAGAAGGAAAACATGCAATTGATATTCACTCCCGCCTCTAAGTAACCCAGTGATTACCCTAAATAAACACATTTAGAACAATGTACACCAGATGAGTGTTTGTTAGATTTCCTTACCTGT
The DNA here is from genome assembly GCA_036877625.1 of Ambastaia sidthimunki. Classification (NCBI taxonomy): domain Eukaryota; kingdom Metazoa; phylum Chordata; class Actinopteri; order Cypriniformes; family Botiidae; genus Ambastaia; species Ambastaia sidthimunki. Next base: position 15,036 of record JAZGTK010001895.1, on the reverse strand, counting down.
TTTTCACCCCTTTCTGCGTCAGCCGAGACAATGTCATGCCCTTTGTGCTCGCTGACAGTACAGATGGCACAAATACACATCTGGTCCGTACGACAGAACAACTCCAGGCTCTTCTGGTGCTGAGGGCAGATTTTACGATCCAAGTTTCCCAGTTCGTCCACCAGCTTGTGCCTCTTAAAGGTAGCTGACTCGTAGTGAGGTTTCAGGTGTTTTTCGCAGTAAGAGGCGAGGCAGTTGAGGCAAGACTTGACAGCCTTGAGTTTTTTTCCAGTGCAGAAGTCGCAAGGAACATCTCCATGGCCAGCGTAGCTTCCGTTGCTGGCAGTCATTAGACTGAGGTTTAAGCCAGTCTTCTTGATCTTCTCAGCAACTTTGGTGAGAGTAGCGTTTGGCCTCAGCACAGGTCTCTGGGTGAACGTGATCCGACACTGAGGACATATGTAGATGCCAGTGTAATCAGCCTCATTCCAGTAGCCACTAATACAGTCCATGCAGAAGCTGTGACCACATGGAATCGCCACCGGGTCCCTCAGGAGCTCCGTACACAGAGAGCAGTTGAAGTAATCTGGAGATATTTGTTCAGCCATAACTGTTTACCTGGAATACAAACCTATTAAAAAAAGTCTGAAATTCCTGCAAGAGGAGAGAGAAAGTACAGACTGGAGCCGAGCTCTGTACGGATGATGTTTTACTACAAACAGCCTTGAATTTCTGAATTCCACAGGTTATTAATTAAAGGAAGGAAAGCCCTCCCTTTGTACTGTGGGAGTGTGTGTGAAAGAGTGTGTGGAAGAGAGAGAGGAAGGGAGGGAGGGACACAGACAGAGAAAGATTACAGCACAGCCCCAGCTCTGATAAACTGGTTGAGCCAGGACTGCAGGAGGCTTGAGTGAGAGACCTAGCAGGAGAGACAGACAGAGATAGAGAGGGAGAGAGTGGGTGAGGGGAGGGGCAAGGGGTGGAGTGAAAGACATTGAAGAAGAAAGGTATAGTCGAGAATGAATGAATTGTAATACAAAGCAGGACCATACAAGATGAAACCTAAACATGAAAAACCTCTCACACCTACACAAATCTCTGTTTTGTTTAGCTATTAGCTGAATGAGTTGAAGGGCATTTACACCAGTTAGCCTACAACCACAGTCTGTTAATAATTGGCCATTCTTTGCTCTGCACTTGTGTGAGTTTATCCGAGTTCAGGCTCTAAAATGGGAAAATGCTTATTATAATATCTACATACTGTTATGTCTTTTTATTCATTATTATTAATTGTATTCATTTCTAAACAATAATATTAATCATATAATATTATTGGATACAATTTTGCAGCTGAGCTGTATTTTCAACCTATTTAAATCTTCATAATCCTATAAAGATTAAAGTTTTGTGTATCTTTATTAGAGGCAACATGATGTTTTCCATCTATAGCACAAAATTGTCACTGTTAAATTTATAGCATTGAAACTGTGATTTTTACACCAAGGCCATTTGCTACTCTTTGCTCACAATACTGAATGTGACATTGAATGTGACATTGAACATTGAATGTGTGATGTGTTTGATCTGAAATGGAAGTGTTCTGAATGTATGAACTAAGGCCAGTTAAACTGGATTGGGTGTTGCACACCTACAAATACGTCATCAGTTTGTTTCAGTGGGTGTGGCATAAAACGAATTAAGAATATTTTAGTTTTTGAGAATATTTCAATAACATGACATTTTTATTTTGTAGTTGTTTTGTACAGACTGAAAATATTTTTTTGGTAGGTGTGGCAAGGAAAAATTGCATTATGTAGCCTGACATGAGTATGAATTTTTGTCTTGTATCTTTGTGTGTGTGATTTATTATGTCACAAGATTACATCACACACACACACCCTTTTTGAGTGCAAAGTATTTAAAGGTACTAGGTACAAGTGAATAATTTTCAGTGACCTAAATCTGAAAATCAGTCATTAGTAAATCTGGTTTACATAATATGTAAAACATACAATAACCAGTATGTATTAGTATTAATCGTGACACTATTGTTTCTGTATTGACTCTGTTCTCTCTCTGCATTCGTACAATAACATATGAACATAAAACATTTCCTGTAATTAATGTCATTTACAGTATGTTCCAGTGTTTCTCAGCTAAACATGACAATTTGTGTCTTGAGTTCCTAAAAAATTCAACAATTTTGTACGTTAAAATGGGCTTTGAGATTTGAAATTGAAAGCTATTGGTCCAACCAATGCCCAGGTGATGCCAGACAGACAGAAACTGACACCTATTGCATGCTGATTGGTCACACAAAGTTCTGCTATTAGCTCTGCCAAATACACACATCTTACATCACTTCATAAATAGTTTCACCTCTCTCCTTATATGGTCTTGTCTCTGATAAGGCAGTTTCTTTTCCTCTTTTCCAAGTCAATTAGATTCTAGGAATTAAAGTGCAAGGTATGAACTGTGATTACTGATTAACTGAGTCAAAAAACTAGCATGTTAGCATAGGGCCGGTATTGCATACTAGACATCTGTTTTTAGTCTGTCTTCTGCAGTGTGGAGGAATGATTTTCTAAATGAATGGCGGTCAAAGATCAGTCTTATTCAGTGCATGGGGTTTTGGTGCTCATATTGTTCTCATGGTCCTGATAAAGGAAATGGTGTAAACAGTACAAAAGAAATCAGTTCCTTTAACACAACCTTTATTGTTCTCCACATCTGATCAACAGGGACCGTTTTCCTATTGAAGAAGTTGCACACTTGACTAAACACGCCAGAGGTCTCGTGTTTCCTTGTGTGTATTAAGGGTCAAAGGAGAAGTTTCATTAAACTACCAAATTAAGGGGGTGAGTTTGTACTGCCTGCTGGAGGGTGACTAAGTGTGGGGAGTGAGCATACATAGGTGGATGTTTAGTAAAAATCAAGGGCTCGTCTCTGGCCGTTTGATTGGTCAGTGCATGGAGTGTGTGGAAACAAGGTATTTACAAGTGTTTCCCATGAACAATGGTCACCTTTGTGGGTTTTGGCTGAAACACAGGGTGCACTGTGCGGGTGTGTACGTGTTTGCTTGGTCATCTGGAGTAACGCCAGATAAAATTGAACAGGCTGTGCAGAATGAAATGGTCAAAAAGTACAAAGGAAGAGCAGCACTCGAAGGAAGTCATGCATCTCTCCAGGGTGTTTTACTGCAAGTACATAAAGAGTAGAGTAACAATTATATAAATTATAAATAAGATCTTAATATTGCAGTAGTTTTTACTATGATGTACCATGACTGTACTGTTTCTAATATATTGCTTTTTTTAAACTAATTATCTGATCTATGCTATCAACATTAATTTTACAGCTTTACAGAAATCTTAGAAACATTTGGGACAAACTCTTAAATGATTCTTCAGTGATAATCAAGATAAACCATAACTGAGAACTCTGTTAAGTCTCTTGAGTTATGGAATCAAGTTCTGAGCTATAAAATGTTAGCTATAAAATCGGTGGATTGATAAAAAGAGAACTAAAAAAACATAGTAATCTGTCATAGTAATCTTATATATATATTATCAAACTAATTATCAAACCATAGCATGCTTGATGCATAATAATTGCATAATTTTGTTTTCCTTCTGTATAATACTTTATTCTTTATAACAATACAGTGATTTACTAAAGCTCATGAAATGCCTGTTATACTTTGAATAGACTGAACATGGATTTCTTTCTCATTTCTTTCTCACATCAATCACTCCGTTCTTGCAGCATACTCACCTCCACAGTTTCTTTACATACATGTACAGGAATGACAAGCAGTTTCAGTTACAGTGCAATCAGGAAAGACTAGATCAGCCATCTATAAATACTTCACATGAACCACTAGTACAGTGTCCACTGACATCAGTGCAGAGCAAACACCATCACATGACTCGATGAGTGAGGAGGTGTTGTGACATATACGGTATTCTACACGAAAACTGCATTTCAACTGCATTTAAAAAGTGGTTTTGTTTTTAACACTAATAATTTAGCAAAATACAGTTAATCACTGTATTGAATATTTTTTAACAGAAAATAAAAAGAAAGCATTTTTACCTGTTCAACAGTAAAGTAGATGTCTTATTTACAGTTTTACAGTGTGGGAAACATGGTTAAATTAGTTTCTTAACGATAGCATAGTGTTATAATTATAACCTTATGTTTCATTTTTGGACTGCAAATTAATTCTGACACAATAGTCCATAGTCAAGGAATTAATGAACTACTCAGAGCTCAAGTTTTAAAGGGCCAGTTCACCAAAACATGAGCGTCATCATTTCATACCATGCTTACACTCTTGTTGTCCCAAACCCAAGCAGAATGTTAGTGACTCAGTCCTCATTCACTTAATTGTTTGGAAAACAAGGATAGAGTAAAAATTATTTTAAAAACTTTTGTGTTTCACAGAAAAAAGAAAGTCCTACAGGTTTATAAAAACATAAGGGTGAGTAAATGATAATTTATTTTATTTTATTTTGCATTTTTGGGTGAGCTAACATTTTACCATGTAAACTCAATAATGATCTCTGACATAGACTATCCACTGATCTGGAGTCAGACACTTCACACAGGGACTTTATCAGATGCTGCAGCCTCCCCTGCACTGACAGACTACATGTCTTGTAAAAGTCTGGATATTCTCCTGAACCCTGGAAACTTTCACCTTTGCAGGCCTCTCTTGACATGCTGTTATCTCACTTATCAGGCCTGAGTGCATTCCTACCAACATTTTTGCTCTCAGTGCTGAAACTCACCAGCCGGCAGCCATCTTGTGTCAGAGAAATGCAAATATGTGATGGACATTCACTTTCGCTGAATGTTACTTCTTGTATTATAGTATTTTGATATTTAATACAAATATCAACATAATCCAAATTGAATCTAATGTAGCATAAAAAGTTTTAAAGGATGTTTTGGCATTATTACAATAACAGGAATTAACCACATGTGGTGAGAAATCTCGGAGGATTTATAATCCCAGTAGAAAAGTTGTAATAAGCTTTTAACCCCCCCCCATGCAATGTTTGCCACTGCAAACTCACTTCCATTTCCTGTTTTCAACATTGATTCCTGGAGCTTTGTACACTGTGCTGTACAGAGGATGTATGCGCTAGAGAGATGAGAGAGGCTAATCTAAAACAAACACTTATTTCCATCTTCTTTGAGCTACAGGAATAAACGCCTTTTAGAGGAAAATGCTCTGGCATTACTTGAAGACACAACAGCTGCTGTTTAAGTGATTTAATTTAGTGTTTAACTTTGATCTCTACAATTCACAATGTTGCTTCCCTGTTGTTTGCTTTTTTTATTGTATTGTACCATAAAATTACATCTAAAATGTCTATGCAGTGGATTTCACTTGTTTGACAATTGATGTGTAATTCAAATGCATGTAGTTTAAAGACTCTTAAAGGTAAGCTGTGTTTTTTTATATTGAAATGCATTTATACATGTGTGTTACTGTTCTGCAGGTTCTGCAGGTTCTGAGTTTGCATACTGTAATTCTTAGGCACTATTCCTGACTAGCCAGACACAGTAATTGACTTACTGACTTTGGGACTGGACTATCTGTTTGGGTGACCAACATTAGATGGAGTGATTATAAACAAGTATACAATTTTTTTTTATGTTTATATTGCAATCCCTTTGCAAAGTTCTAATGTGAAATACATCAGACACTTAGGCTTTAAAATAATAAAAGAACACAAATTAGTGTTTTTTTGGCAGTCACTAGTGTGTCAAGACAAAAACAGACAACGTGTACTGTATACTCTCCCCCCAATAATTTACTCCACAGCATTGATGGCCTGTGCCATGCCAAGTACTCATCCATCATGGCAGCTCCTCCTCAGTGGAGCACTATGGCCTACCTTGAGCTATCTGTCAGGATGGGGCCCACTGTTCTCATAAACAGACCAACAGTGAGATCATAGTTTGACACAAGACAAGGTCAGGTTTATTAAAGATAAAAGAAATACAACCGACCCTCATAAAAAATCAAAATGAGTGTAAAATTAGTGGTTAAGATATTTATGTTGGCTCATTTTTAAATCCACAAAAATGATGCAAAAGTCTTTTTCTTGTCCTTTTCCTACAACTTTTCACTATTGTATCATAGAGATCATTACCTCTTAAATTTATGCATTAGGCCAACACCTTTTTTCAAAGGGACTTCAAGGTATAAATTTCTTCAAGGAATCAAGCCTACAACTTTTGCTCTGCTTATGCAACGCTCCAGCAATTAAGCTACAATAACATACATTTCATTCATTCCTTTCTTGCTTACTGTTATCTCTCATTGACACTTGATGAAACATGTTGCTTCTTTCTCTCAATCGTTCTCCTCACCTGTGCTTCAGCCACTCCCCTATTTACAGGTTTCTGCATAACCAGTTTATCCTCCTCCCTGTTTACTCTATTTAACATTCTGTGGTGGCACTTTAGACTCACTTTACTTGTCTCGCGCACACACACGTTTCCTCTTCTGAGATCTTGTCCAGATTTCTTTGGGGACTGAACAATGTCACTCGACCAGGATGTTTGTTACCTCTGCAAGGAGAATCTCAGGGAACCCGTTTCCATCCCATGTGGTCACATCTTCTGCTCCGATTGTATCAAGACCTACTGGGATCATGTAGATCACACTGGACAGTACCTGTGTCCTCAGTGCAGGGTGACCTACAACAAGAGGCCCAGCCCACGCAAGCTACAGTCCTCTCGTTCTTCATCTTCAAGCCAGAGGAACTCACGAAACTACCAACAAGAAAATGACTTTCCACCAGCACCTCCATCTCCTGACTACAACTACGCAGGACCCCAGGATGTGGCGTGTGATATCTGTATCGGAAAGAAGCTGAAAGCTGTCAAATCTTGCCTGATGTGTCTCGCGCACTATTGCGAAAAGCACCTGAAGCCTCATTTTGAATCAGCCACCTTCAAGCGTCACAAGCTGGTGGATGAGATCGGACACCTGGATCGTCAGATCTGCCCGCAGCATCAGAAAGGTCTGGAGCTGTACTGTCGGACAGATCAGATGTGTATCTGTGTGCTGTGTACAGTGAAGGAGCACAAGGGTCATGACATGGTATCAGCTGAACAGGAAAGAGCAGAAATGCAGGTAAGACTCTGTGTGTGTGTGTGTGTGTGTGTGTGTGTGTGTGTGTGTGTGTGTGTGTGTGTGTGTGTGTAAAAGTACCATTGAGATCATATTTTACCATTAGAAAGATTATGATGGTTGATCTGTTATGGCAACAGATTAACAGATTAAATCATGAAAATCAGTGTATCACCAGCAGAAGCAAAGTTATGCAACCTGTTCTTCTCATCTTTCACCTCATGCACCTATTCATTTTAAAACTGACATTCAATTTATATTTGATTATGTGATGTCATGACTTTAGCTTGCAGTTTATTAGCACATGAATTAGCTTGCAGTATTTCCCTGCACTGTCATTCTCATATTGACACAGAAAGTTGGTAAAATAGCCAATACCCTTTAGTTTAACACATTACAGCCATGAACATGATTTACTGTTGCTAGAAGCAGGTGGTGTTACAGGAAGTGACATTCTTGTCCATTCATACTACAGGAAATGAGTGAGTGCAGTGTGAGTCATGAATATTTCTGCTCTGTTTTCCTGGAATAGAGGGATTGTACATTTTAAATGTGTACATCTGCTAAAAGTGAATTCTGTCAGCATTCAGGTGCCTTAAAAGCTAATTGACATGGACTCATAAATCTCCAATGTTAGTTTAATAGGGGTTAAGATTAAGACACCCTCCCTAAAACCAGCATGGCCAGTGAGTGATCTCCACCCAGAAAAGGAATAAACAATCGATTTGTGCTGGTGAGGGAGAGGTTTCATTACAGTAAAAAAAAAAAAAAAAGTACACATTATTACACAAGAATTTAAGTTATGGCCAAAGTTTATTAGGGTTTATTGTAAAAAAAAAAACCCACCAGGTTATATTTTCCATTGTATAACTAATATATACAAATGAATGAATTGGCTTTAAAATGATGGAGATATTTCATATTAAATACGCAAAGAGTTACATAAAGTATAAAAACCGGATGTGGAAGTTGCTGTGATGTGGAAGGATGCTGTAATTACAACATTCCTTTGCCGCTGAACCTCATTGTGATGCATTTCTTGTTTATCATTGTCCATAGCAACGTTTGGGCGCCACCCAGGCTGAGATCCAGGAGAAGATCCACGACAGAGTGAAACAAATGGAGGAGTTAAAACAGGCCGTGGAGGCACTTAAGGTTGGTCTGGACAATGAACAGACTGGTGGAGTCATAGGGTGTAAAGAAATAAAGGATTACCGGATTCCATCCTTAAATTTAATATATAATATGATTATATAAGATATGGTAGACATGGTTGAGAAAATAGTTTTTTTTGCAATTTTGCATTATTGTGAACATTACATAGAAGGCAGACATGAATGGAACTTTTTGTATATAGATGTGTGTATCAAATATAAACATGAAATTCCAAGAACGGAAGAATGAAAAGTAATGATTCAAATTGTTTCTTAGAGCTCAGCGCAACGGGCCTTACAGGAGAGTGAAAAGCTGTTCGGTGACATGCTTCGTTCCATTGAAAGAATGCAACAGGAAATGACCAAACTGATCTCGAGCAATAAGAAGGCGGCACTTAACACTGCTGAGGGTCACATGGAGCGGCTGGGCCATGAAATTACTGACCTGAAGAGGAGAGACGATGAGCTTACACAGCTGTCTCGCACCGAGGACCACATCCACTTCATCCAGGTGCCTGATTTAGAGTCTGCAGCAGAATTAACACATCCGGAGCACAACCAGTGCAATTCACATTGTGTGGATAGATTATAGTGTCACTCCACATTGTATTGCATTAACAAGTTTCAGTATAACCAGATCTGGATGAAAGTTAGTCTACTATTACAAAAGAAGGTCTGCAGTACTAACTAAAGGCTCATTGGGTTCTGCATTGCAGAGTTATCACATGCTAATTGCCCAGACCGATGCTGAGGAGCTTCCCTCTGTCAGTGTGAATCCCTACTTCTCATTTGGTGCTGTTACCAAAACCATTTCTGAGATGAAACAACATCTAAATGAGTTCAGCAATGAAGAGCTGGTCAAGGTGGCAAAGACAGGTGTGGTTATCATTGTTTACAATATAAAAGGATTACTTTAATTTGATAAAATTAGTACTAGTTAATTTTTCAAAAACCAGACTGATTATTATAAGACAGCTGCTGCTGTCATTTTTGGATTATAGTAATTTTTGAAATACAGTTTGCAATCAGTTTTTGCCCTGTGAGAGTAATCAATCGAATTATTCTGCTTCATTAATTATAGTTTAACTAATTAATTGAATTCTGGCATAATTCTTTATAGTGAACAAAATGCCGTTCTGCCAACTCGAGGAGCGGAAGAAGAAAAAGAGCACGAAGGGTGAGTTGATGAAAATGGGAAATGCAGCTTCCTGCTTGCTTTGTGAACAATAGCTGGAATTTTGGAATGGCATTTGTGGCCAACATCAGAGTCCAAGAATTTCTTTGATCGTTGCTACACAGCAATCCTAAAGCCAACATTACATTAAATATATATGATAGATATAGATGTTCTCTATGAGGTGCAGAAACATCATGAAGCTGTGTTTGTTTTGATCTTCAGATGATGTAACTGTATCCTCTCCTCAAACTTCATTCAGAAAGTATAAAGTTTGTTATGAAACAGATGATGATGAAGGTTTAAATGTAAAGTCCCGTCATCTGTGAAGGTTACTGCTGTGATTAATTAATGTTTATAAATGTATCTTTATTTACATCATTCAGAGCAAAGCATTATTAAAAGCTCTATATATTGTGTCTTTAGGTGATGATGTTGATATGTACAAGACTTCCACCCTGATGAGGGAGCCCCAAGTGAGGGAGTCCCAGATGAGGGAGCCCCAAATGAGGGTGCCCCAGATGAGGGACCCCCAGACGAGGGACCCCCGGACAAGGGACGAGTTCCTTCAATGTAAGTTTGTCTGTGTATGTTCACACATTAATTTTCTTATGCACTGATGCATAGATAACATTCACAGAATATTAGGCTTAAGGCCTGAATTCTAACCTGTGTATAATTTTTTATTTTTTAATTAACTAACATCAGCTTCTTAATAAGACATGGTGGCGTGCTGGTTGTGTAAAGTGTAAATGTTGTTGTGGGAGTAGTCTAACATCATTCCTTAGATACTGAGTTTGTGTCCACGCATTATGAAGAAACAGGTTTAGCCTGCTCAGTAAGTGGGTGTATGAGTGATTCATGATAACTGCCATTGCTCAGACTGTTGGACACACTACATATGAATATGCTGGAAGAAAACTGGTAATTATGTAAGGTTAGCTATAGAATACAAATAGGCTGTGTAGACAGTCTTAAATGTGTATCGACCCTCTCGGTCCTCTAGTTCAGAGGCGTTTACAAACTTCGGGCAGAAATCACCACCAATTGTTCCACCAGTTCTGACATCCAATACTAGGCAGATGATTATTTTATTTAGGAAACACTTGTCCACCTGCATGATGTGCCTGTAATCAGTAAGAGTCTTACATCAGGACTGCTGATCTAGGATCAGGTTTGCTACAATGTGATTGTATTTGGGATTAAATGTAACCATTACTAGCTGAACTGTTCCCTGATCAGGACTCCTAGCTTAAGAAAAACACTTTTCCTTTATATTTTAAATTAATAATGGCCGTCTCCTAAAAAGCTACAAAAGTAGCAATGAGTGTTCTGTAGGAACTATCTGCTAATGTGCTTTATGAGGCCTTCAATTCTTAATTTACCATATACAGTTATTTACAGGGCTCTGAAACCTGCTGTCTTAACTGTGTGGTCTCTGTGTTTAAAAGTGGTTTTGTCTTTACTTGACCCATGCACATTTGTAATCCCTTATGGTGACTTACACATATGCGACCTTGACTCTAGAAAGAATAAGTAAATATATTATTTAACCTAGTCTTAAAATAAGATTCTACTTTTGAAGAATCAGGATGCAGCTATCATGTACATGGATCAAAATACCTGCATGCAAAGTGTTTCAGATTTCTTTTGTGAGCAGTCTGTCTTTATAACTTCTTCTATTAAGCATCTAGTTCAACCAAACCCTATGTCGTTAGGCTACACACCCACACAAAAGTTTGACACATTAACACTTAATTATCCTCTTCTTTCTGGTTCATTTTAAAGATGCCTGCCAGCTAACTCTAGACACCAACACGGCATACAGACAGCTCTACATCTCCCGTGGTAACAGGAAAGCAGCGCTAAAGAGAGACCCCCAGTCATACAATGACAGCAGCGAGAGATTTGACTGCCTGCCCCAGGTCCTGTGCAAAGAGGCTCTAACGGGAGGTTGCTATTACTGGGAGGTGGAGTGGAGCGGAGAAGGCGCTTCTGTCGGTGTCACCTATAAAGGCATCAAGAGGACGGGTTATGGGGACTCGGCTCGTATCGGCTACAACCGCAAGTCCTGGAGTCTCTTCTGCTCTGACTCCAGCTATTCCGCCCGACACAACAAAGATCAGATTGAGATTAACGCACCCTACGCTTCCCGTATCGGGGTGTTTCTGGACTGTACGGGAGGAACTCTTTCCTTTTACAATGTGTCTGAGTCCATGTCGCTTATTCATCAGTTTAAAGCTTCTTTCAGTGAGCCGGTCTATCCCGGCTTCTGGGTGTGGTATGAGTCTGCTATTTCTATTTGTCAGCTGTAGTTAAACTGGACTGGGGACGAAAGGGATATTTCTTGCTTTTATATTTTTATTTTTTTTATGAAATACATAATTCTTGTATAGCACATAAAATCTCTTAATAAAAATGTGCATTGTGAATTAAAGTTATTTGATCTGTATTTTAATAATTATAAAGATTGTCCTTAAAGTTATTTAATCTGTATTTTAATGATTATAAAGATTGTCCTGTCTAATTAACGGTATATAATATTTAGCTTTGCTATGAGTGCATGAATGGCAATAAAATAAAAGAATAATTTAAAGATTAATTAAAAGAATAATTGTTGTTGTTGAAGCATTTATTTGACACATTGACAAGAGGAAAATTATGCACATATGATGAGATGCCAAAATTCTTGTAGTTAAAGTTTAGGGCATAGTGTAAGTGCTGAGGGGACAAGTACACAGACATATAGCAATACTGACCTCTGCTGGATGCAATTATATCAGACATATATCACATACATCAGATAGAGCTTTCCTGGTGAGTATAGTATTAGAAATCAAGACAGCAAATAAAACCATATAAATCCACATATATTTCCTGTATTAATTTACCTTATTTATACCATAAAGTAAACAACAATACAATAAAACAACAACAACTGAAAATTAACAGAGAAAAAAGACAGACAGACAGACAGAACCCAGACACGGACTCATGTGTTCCACCCGGACAGGTTTCTAGTGTGCACTCATTCAGATTTGACCGCTTCTCTACTGGAGAGAACATGGCAGCGCAGGTAAAACGAGTTTATACAGTTGTATTTAAATTTTGTTCTGGGATTATTTCTGGTTATTTACAACACAATTAAACAGTTCCCCACTGCTGTGTATAATCAGTATGTTACTGAAATGTTTATGGAAAACAAAAAGGCTGAGCGTATTAAAGACGTTACGTTGGTGAGCAGACCGCTTTTAGCACATGTGCGTCACTGTACAATAACAAAAACAATAAATTCTGAATTTATAATGTGCAATCATGGCAAAATGGCTCATTTCTAGTTAAAAGGGAAATTGAAACCTTCCTAGCAATTGTTCTTTCACTAGCTAACTTGCAAGCATGGTAACTTATGGTTGTTTAGTCTTTTTGGCATAAGTGAGGAAATAAAACTCAACATGTTCAATACAGTGTTGATGTACTTAACACAACTTCTCATTAACGTTACATTCCTTCGTAATTTTCTATGTTTTGCTAAAACTCCAGCTAACCGGAAACTTTGTTGTCGCTTCTGTGTCACTATGGCAACATGCACGCGCGTAAAGGCTGCTTGATTAAACTACAAAAATATAATTAATGCAGCATTAAAAGACATATTTAACATTCATATTCGCACTTTGTCATATTTACGTTTTATCATTTTTATAATGTTTGAAAGGTGGCAACCACGAAAGTTCCGGAGGTGCGAGACATCACTCGGATAGAGAGAATTGGTGAGAAATAAGATTAAGTATAATAAAAACAAAGTAGGATATGTATGACATAAGAAACATTTGCATATTGATCACTGTAAAATTGACAGCTCAACACGCTTTTACAAGAATAAAATTTACACCAAAAATTAAACCTCTTGCTTCTTCACAGGTGCCCACTCTCACATTCGTGGTCTTGGGTTGGATGATTCCTTGGAACCACGACAGGTAATATGTCATGTGTTTTTCACCCATTAATGTTGCTTATTATCTTTTTAACCAAACTACATGCAGAATGATCAGCCACTGATTGCCTCCCTGTCATTCTCACCAGGTGTCCCAGGGGATGGTGGGTCAGCTGGCATCCCGCAGGGCAGCAGGACTCATCCTTAAAATGATCAAAGATGGTCAGATTGCTGGTCGTGCGGTGCTCATCGCTGGCCAGCCTGGAACAGGCAAGACGGCTATTGCGATGGGTGAGTAACCAACCACATTTAAAGTGTAGCATTAATTTATGCAGTTCATGCTTGATTCATGAATGTGATCTGTGTTTATTGTATAGGTATTGCTCAGTCTCTGGGCTCTGACACTCCATTTACTGCTCTGGCTGGGAGTGAGATCTTCTCTCTGGAGATGAGTAAGACGGAGGCTCTGAGCCAGGCTTTCCGAAAAGCCATCGGGGTCAGGATCAAGTGAGTGAGGCTTATGGAAGTGTGACACAGCATAAAGATATTGAAAAACTGCTGATGTTCAACCCGTGTTTACTGCCATACAGAGAGGAGACTGAAATTATAGAAGGAGAAGTGGTAGAAATTCAGATCGACAGACCTGCCACAGGAACAGTAAGTCTCTGCTTCTCCTTAGCATGAATTTGCTTCATTAATGCTTTTATTCTGGTTACATTATGACTTATTAATACTCTAAATAATAAGCATTGTTACATGATGAAAGCTGTAGCAAACAAACAGGTATGTTAAGACACATGAGAATTTCAGCACACAACAATTTCCTTATTTTGAAACAATATTCTTCTATAATCCAAAAACATTATTAAAGAAATCTATCATTCTTCAGTGGAAAATGATTTTTTATTATTATGAAAGTGAGACATGAGTTTTCAGCTGTTGATAAATGAGGCGTGTAGGGCTGTAGTCCCAGAATAGTGCTTAGTGCATCTGTGCTGCACAGTGAGAGATGAAAAGTTATTGATTTGCTTTATATGAACCCAGCTGGATGTGAACCATTTTCTCCCTTGTTTGTATCTGTATTAAGGGTGCAAAAGTTGGTAAGCTCACGCTGAAGACAACAGAGATGGAGACCATCTATGACCTGGGGAACAAGATGATCGAGAGCCTCAGTAAAGAGAGAGTACAAGCTGGGTGAGTTGATCATTTTGACCAAACAGGCCTTGTTGCCAAGTACATTCAAAAGGCGTTATGTAAGAAATAAAACGCACGTCAAAATAATGAATACATAGTTGCATGCTTGTCTTCGTTTTTAATTGCCAGCAAAATCATCTCAAATACATGGTGAATAGTCAACATATTTCACTGCTCTACATGGGCCTTGAATATTTTTTATGTGGATTGTTAATCATGTAGATATGCAGATAATTTAGTGGTTTGGTTTGTTTAATACTTGCTCTATATTGTTAAATGAAAGCAAGTCTCATTAAGACTATGTTAGTGCTTGAATTGTTTAAAGAAGTGGCATCTCATATTGTACAGGGATGTGATTACCATTGATAAAGCCACAGGAAAGATCAGCAAACTGGGCCGTTCATTCACTCGAGCGAGAGATTACGATGCCATGGGAGCACAGGTGCACATT
>JAZGTK010001894.1:0-35292 GCA_036877625.1 Ambastaia sidthimunki | reverse complement strand
AGATGCAATGTTACTGCACTGGACAATAAATATATAAATCTAAATACACATCTGCATTTTGGTGAAAGTCTCATTATGGTCAGTTTTAAAATTACTATTAATTGTAATACGGACCCGACAACTCAAATTATAAATCATCATTATAAACTCACTGTTGTGAATGAGGGTAAGATGAGGGATCGTGTTAAACACTGATCTGTCATGTTCTTGCTCAATAACCGATTTTTGTTCATTTTTAATCCAAAAAAGTTACAGATTGCAGTTTTAAACGTTGTATAAACATTATCCAAACTAACCTTTCTTGATGACTGTATGATCAGGAACTACAACGCTGTGATCACCCTCATGCTGTAAGACAACAACAAACAAACTGATTAATACTCACTGAAATGGCAGAAATACTCTTCATCATTTCTCACATCAGCTCACCTGTCCCTCCTCTAATCCCTGGCCCAGCTCATGCAGTCCAATGCTATCAGCTATAGATTCCATGCCGGGCGGGGAAAGAAGTTCCGGTCTCCTGAAGACATCCCGCCGCATCCCAGATGAGCCCCCGTCCAGGCCCAAAATGGGACCGGCGAGTCCGCTGCGGCCGTGGGTTCCAATGACCTCGTGACCTTGCCGCCCGGGCCATGACTGTTGCTGGTTAGAAACTGTAGACTGGTGTATTGAGTTGATGTTAAACGGGTCACCCAGGTGCGAGTACGGGTCACTGGACTGGGTGTAGGGCAGAGGCTGGTAAGGGGGAGGGAAGTACGGAGGCTGGAAGTCCGAGCTGACGGAGTGTGACAGGGATGGAGGTGAGCTGTAGAGGTGCTGGCTCACCGCGGGAACATGGGGTAACCGGGGATTCCCGTTGCTGCTAACGTCATGTCTTTCCTGCTAAAATAAAGAAAACCTCAAAATAAACTCAAAATCTCTATTAATGCGTTTATATAATTTATGGCAAGATCCAGCTAATAGGGAACGTTCTCTAAAAGTTCCCTCAAAGTTACCAAAAAACATTATTGCGGTAACGTTAGTAGAACAATTTTAACGCTATATATCATTTCAAAAACGTTACTTTGTTAGTAAAACGTTTTAGAAACGAAATAGAATTAAATGTTTGCGTAACGTTTTTATAGCCGAGCAATAATGTTACTAGAACGTCTAAAAACCGGACGGTTTAAACGTTCATAAAACTTTTTAAATAATTTTTTAAACATTTTGTTACTTATGGAAACGCTACGAAAACGTTTATACAACCTAAAATTGTTAGCTGGGAATTCACTTTGGCTTAAATTGCTGTCCAAATACATAAATGACAATAACAATACAAAAATTCACAATCCTTCGTAAGGAGAGCGTTAGTTAACTTGTGACCAAGTAACTCCAAATAAATGAAAACCATTAGTTTCAGTTTAATTGTTTTAGTTATTAGTCTCAGACGATTAACAACAGAACAGTTATTTAGTTTCTGGCAATTCACAAATTTATTGAAAACAAAATTTCTGAAACAGCGAATATTTTGCATGCAAATAAAAATGTCAATAGAAAAGCACGCGTGAACTTGTTTGCTTACATACACAGATAGTATCATATATATTTATATACAGACCCGAAACAATAAAGTTTCTCTTACCTGACAAGACATTTCACAGATTCATTTGTTGTGGTTTAACTCTTAAATAACTAGTTTCAGGAGTTATGTTGCTCTTTGAGCGATAATGTTGCTCTGGTTTCTATTGTCGGACTGTAAGTGACTGTGTACAGACACACACTGCATCACAATATAAGCGACGGCCCATTTCATACAGTCTCTGTGCAGACAGCACGTGAATCCCAGCACACCGAAAACTGCTTTAAACTGTCCATTATAAAGTTACACTGTGCGCAAACCACGAAACTTTTTGTCATTTTGTTCTGCTTTGAGCAAATAAAATTAATACCATATGCAACTGGATGCCGAATTAAACGTTTATTTATTTATTCATGACTGGTGTTTGTATTGTTGTAATATTACCTACTTTGTTATTATTAATTATTGATAAATTATTTTCTTTTATTATGTTTTATGCTTTTTTTGTTTGCTTTCTTGCAACTTTCTTGCATTTCAGCGCACATTTATCATTCAAAATTATTGCATTAAAATCGCGCAAATAAAAACGTACATCGCATTTAATCTTCATTAAAAACAATCAACTTTCGCAAACAACTGCAGGCACTTTAAATTCACTTCCTAAACTCACTTTTCATGCTCTTTCGCAACAGAAATGGCTTTTCTCAGCTGTGATTTTAGGTCGGGTAATATAAAGACAATAAATGTGAGTTATATGTCAGCTTTACCTCGCATTCATCCTCGTACTTCACGTTATCTGCTAACTTCCACAACATTTTGTCGTTCACTGTGTAAGTCGCAGATCGAGATGTTGAGATGTTTTCTGGTGGTCTAAATTTAATCCAGGAACTCAGTTTAAAAGCAGCGGGTCTCAACCCAAACTCATGTGTTCCGAACCAAACCGAGGGGTTCCGCTGCGAATGCACGCGTTTGACCGGATCTGCAGCTGGAGGCGCGCCGGTGCTCGACTCCCTCTGACGGACGCAAGTGTCGCTCGGACCCGGGACTCGTGAACACGCGCTGAAAGTCTCGCCGCTATATTTGCGGGTGCGAGCGGTGGGCGGCGACCTGTGCGGATGAATACGTCATAGCGAAGCGGTCCCTGCTGCTGATTGGTCGCTGTCAGAACGCCCGACCAATCGCAGAGCTGTCCGTCTGTTCGGTGGGCAAACTATTCCTGGGCGAAAAGTTGTTTTTTTACAGATGTTTGACAGAAAGGAAAAACTAAATATCTAAACGGATTGTAAAATGATGTAGTAATTTATTAAATGTTATGCTGTACAGATATTTACAGGGACAGTAAGCATCAATAAAAATTACTGTAAATCTGTTATTTTAGCCACTACAGCTGTTTATAAGTGTATTTCAATATTTATATTGTACTAATCATATGTAAGTAAATATGCGCCAGTAACTATGTTTTCTGTAACTGAAGTCTCTTGTTTTGAATGAAACACAGAATCGCTTTTGAAAGTTTTCAATTATTGGTAATTACTGGAAACATCAGCGTGTGAAGATTCGTGCAAAAGATGCGAAGAAACTTTTTGGCGAAGAAAAATTTGCAATTTTGCTAAAAATGTACATTTTCACTCATTCTGTAAATTATAACATGTTTTGTTAAATAAATACATGAATTCAATACATGCACAACATATACAACATGTAAAAAAAGAAAGAAAAAGCCTGATACATATTTAACGATGATAATAATGCTGTAGGTAATATTCACCTGTTTGTTAATCGCATTAATCGCATTAATGCTGGTGAATTAAATCTAATACCGGGTCAAAAGCGCCGGTGGCGACCTTTCATTCACGGTATTAACCGGTATATAAACGCGATATTTACCGACTGTGTGTCGATTAAAGCGCAGAAGATTCTCGCCTGATCTTAACGATGCTGCTGTCGCCTGTATTTACATGTGCACATTCAGCTACTGCTGCGAGCCGAAAGGAAACGTTAAAGAAACATTTTATTGATATAGTTTAACAGCAATGACTGAAAATGTTGATATTATGATCCTGTTTGATGATTGGTCAGATCGTTTAATTATGCAGCGTGACACGATCATTTATTGATCAGCCATCAATATGAACTTTATATTTAATTATCTGAACTGCCCCAAAACTCTCTTTAAATATAAATCTCAATGCATGGACAATTATAACATAACGCGAAATAAAAAGTTAGTATTTTAACATGTTCTTACGTTTGTCTTAAATTTACGCTACACAACTGTAGAAATATTAATAATTTACCATAGAAATTTTAGAATTGGTCAGAGAATGTATGTAGAATTGTTTTGTGAAAGTTTTTTGGGAAATGTAGACAATCCCTGATGTGTACACAGGCCTCTATATACACGCCGCTTCGAAACTGGAAAACTTGATAACAAGCGGTGAATAATTGGTTTAAATGGGTTTAAATAATTACTATTGTTTATTTAATTACATAATAATAGTTTTTAATTCGTTTAGTTCATCGTAAACTTAAATACTATAAATGTTTTGTTTTAAATTGCTTTGCGTTTTGTCTTATTTGTTACATTAAAGTTTTGGATAAAAGCGTTTGCTAAATGAATTATTGTGTTGTAAAGTTTCTATATACTAGATTTCTGTAATTAATAATTATACATTTGATTCATTTTGATTTTGTTTGAGATGATATATAGATACATGAAGAAAGCAGGTGGTTAAATAAAGTTTCCACACCCAACGGAACAGAAGATCTGCCATTATTATTATTATTATTGTATTATTATTAATATTATTACACGTTTTCTTTAGGCTACTATTTCCCTTTTTTGTTAGTCTGCACATCCAATTCTGTATCAATTAACACAACGGGTTCAAAGTTAGAAAAAAACACCAGAGGACAAAACAAACAGGATGAAGATGATTAAAACCTAACTATTAAACTGTCGATTAAAACCTAAAACCTTGTCCTCCTGGTCCACTTACATGCGTGTGCAGGTTAATGTGTGTTTATGTGTCAGCGCTGAATTTTGCGTGTGTGTATGTAAGTCAAATGAATCTCTTTGCATTGATCAATAAAGACTGAAGGAGTGAAACTGCAGCACTTACCCGCCAGTCTAGCCTCTCCAGCAGCGACATCTGTGTTCACTCCTCACCGCTGAGCAGCGAATGCGCATCACCGCCGCTCGCTCAGCTGCTACACCTGGACGGCCGGCAGCGCGCATGCGCGGAGGGCTGAACACCTGAGGGGGGGGTTTAGCATTCCGATCGATCAAACTGATCAGTCACCACGAGAGCAGCCAGTCACCGCACAATCCTCAAATAAAGTTCAGCATGACGATCATCACAGGATGCCCACAAACTCTTTTGCATTCAGATGGATAAATAAACATCACTTCAGAAACTGCGCCAACAAAGCCATCAAGACTAACTAGAAAATCTTGCAGCCGCTGTAGAAATTGCCAAACCCCTTTCAAAGCTACAAAAAACTTTAAATGTCCAAGTTTCGACCCTGGGAATCCTGAACATAAATGCAAATCACAAAACATTATAAAAGGTGTTGACAGTGTTTTGCACTTTACAACCTGTTTTTATTTTTGCATTTTACCATTTTTACAACTTGCAATAAAAATGGAAACGATGAACTTTTTTCCCTTCTTACCTGTATCATGAGTTTCTATAACGCTTTTGGCAGATGAAGTCATTGGATATCCACACCTACAACTATAAACCGCATTCATTCCACATTCACAAACAGTGTGTGAAGTTTCACTCATAATGCAAGTGTATTTTCTCCAGCCTTCTCACAAACACCAATAAAACAAACACACCGACTGAGATACAAAGCTACATACACAGAGTTTACAGTTTATTTATCAACCTGTCAGAGATACAGCAATAAAAAAAATTACGTGGAAATGCAGGACATAAAGAAACCACAAAAAACTCACAACTGTAGATCTGCAATGACACCTTGTGGCCACAAGTATAAACGTCCGTTCAAACTCAACTTGGATATAGAGAAACACTGAACAGTGTCACCGATCAGTGTTTTGCATAAAGACAAACACATCGGAAAAATGGATAAAACTGATAAAACATCAACAATTAACTGTGAGTAGTTAAGCATGCAGGGAAAGCTCTACCTTTGAAATATTGGTAAGAAGTTAATAACTGGGATATAAGCCGTACAGAAGGGCTACGACATCATCAGGGTAAGATCAATTGTAAAACCCATCGCAAAAAAACCTAAACAAAAAAATGCATCACTCGTATAAAAAAATGCATCACTCGTATAAAAAAAATGCATCACTCGTATAAAAAAAATGCATCACTCCTATAAAAAAATGCATCACTCGTATAAAAAATGCATCACTCGTATATGCGCATCCACATCCTGACCACCAGAGGGCGCTGCAGCCATTGCAGTCTACAGTGAACTACAGTGAGCTCCTCTGTGTTCAGAAGTGAAAGTTAGAGGTCTGATCTTTGCTGCGTTTGGCTGAGCTGTGGGAGGTAAAGATGGAAAGATGGTCTCAGATTTATCCTCCATGTTTTGGATGGACCTCTTGCTGGGACCCCTTCTGTACCTTTGAGCTCTCGCCGGAGGTTGAGGGCCCTGCAGCTGAAATAAAAAACAACAGACCACAGCTTGAGTGATTTAAAACAATATTCACAGTTTAAAAGATAGAGGGTGTCATTTTGGCACCAGACCAAACTGAGTGACTGTTCGTAAACAGGCACTTATGGCCCCACACAGTTACGAATTGAGGACGCTGCTTAAAAAAACATGGCAAGTAAACTGACTGTACAGTTTTGTTATTTTTTATTCATTTTATAACACAGTTGAGTAGAGGGACACAGGTTAACACAGTTTACTGAATGTAGCATTTGACAACTATCTGAACTGAGCTGAATTAAAGGAGCAGACAGGAAGTCATCTCGCTGAGAAACACAGTTTACATCCACAACAGACTCACATCTACAGCCCGTCAGAGAAGATCTATAACCTGAAGACAAACATACAAAGTTACACACAGTCCTGGTTCCTCAAGACAGAAGAAGACACAGACCAACGCAGAAAACGCACTGAGATACATGAAACACACTGATCTTCTGATTCAGCCTCAGGGAGAATCTGAGTTTCCTGTTGATAAAAGAAAGAAAAAACACCTTTAACTAAACATTAAAGAGCATGAAAGATGACTGGTTACAGGTTTAGCCATTACAAGAGGAGTTTAAACATTATAAAACACATCAGACTGGTCTGAGAAACACACAGAGTAACTATAAAGAGACAGAACAACTGCGTCATCAGTTTTCATTAGTATTCTCACTTCCTGCAGAGCTGTGTCCTCATATAAATTAAGATCATTTCTCATTAATGTGTCATGATAGTGTTTTAACTCTTTATAGTAAACATTACAGTAATAGTGAGATGATTTATTGTTATAAATAATGCAATACAGTAACTAAAGTGATTTTGACTCTTGTGAGTTTAGCGTCTTTTCTTTCATTTCTGAGAAGAGTAATGTGATAAATGACAGCAGAGCTCATAAACGACACGCGTGTAAAAACTGTGAGCGTTTTACTTTCTGTCTGTTAACTTCACATCAACTACACACCACAGATTTCCTCCAGTGATCTCCAGCATCATCTCTGCGGTCTCCCCGCTTCCTGCTCACAGCCGTTCAGACACGAGTCGTCGGTTTGAAAAGAATCGCAGCACTATGAAAACAGCAAAACAACAGTCAGAACTGTCAGAGAAAAGTGGGTTCAGCAGCGAGCAGATAGAGGCACGGGGCAGTTTTTGAAGTGTCTGGGGTAACTTGTCACGCAGCACGTGTAGATTGAGAGGTATGTTTCATTTACAACACAAACTAAACTGACTGAAGCAATGTATGATCAATTACTTTTGACTTATTTGATAAAGTATTTAAGGAAGTAACTTTATTTGATAAGGTATGTTATAGTGAAAACTCACTAGTAATCTGTTATTTTTCCATTAAAGCTGCTTATCTGTAACTTTTGACTCTCTGCCGCCATCTCTGTTTGAAAGAGAGAATTGCAGGTTACTCACAGAGTTATTTTCTTAATGAGGATGACAAGTTTAAATTTTAAACAACTGCTGTAAGAACAAACTACAAACACTGCAGCATCTACAGAACCTGAACATGTGATATAGTAGCCGGATCTTCTTTCTGTTTACAGACAAACATTTCCTGTTAATCTAACCCAACAGCTCAAATTATAAATCATTATTTTAAACCTGTGAATGAGGGTAAGATGAGATCATGTTCAACACTCATCTGTTATGTTCTTGCTCAATAACTGATTGTGTTCATTTTTAACAAATCAAAAGTTACGGATTACAGCTTTAAACTACTCACATAAAAGAAAGAAAATAGTCTGCTCTCTATAAAAAGTTTTGTAAGTGATATCAGATCATATGTTTTTAACCATGCAACTTAACAAAGGAAATAAATGGTTTTAAACAGAATATGACACATGGTTTAAACATATATGCAGGATGTCAACTATACATCAGATATCAACCACAAGCGGTAAATATCACTCGTCTAATAGGTCACCTGATTAAAAACACCACCACGACCAAACAAACAAGACAAACAGCCCATTTGACCAACAAATCATCCTTCAAACATGATATTTTTACAGATCATTAATGCTAGAAAACTTCAGTAAGATTATCTGTTAAACACAGGACGTCCACAACCAAATACAAACAAGAGGAGAATTAGTTGACTACAAGTCCAATCACAAAACAGCTGTGAGGATGTCAGAAAAAAATGTTGCACGGATGAGTTTAAGAGCCAAACACACACAAAGTGAAGCCCAATGACAAAAGCCACTGAGCAGCATCTATTGTGTTTAACACAAGGGCCCTGAACACACAAGAGTGTTAATCTGTCACGGCAAACACACACATATACAAACACCACTCATACACACATATACAAACACCACTCACACACTCACTCACACACACACACTCACTCACACACACACACACTCACACACTCACAGACACACACGCACACACACTCACAGACACACACACACACACACACTCACTCACTCACATACACACACATACACACACACACATACACACACGCACACACACACACGGCATCAGAGCAGTTTTCTTAGTTTAGGTGACACATCTTCAGATCCGTGACTCGGTTTCCCTTCAAACCTGACGGGCAGGTCCAGTATTAAAACACTCAACATCAAAGTTCATTTTCATAAACTCATGGTGTTATGAAAATAAGCCGTGCGTACAGTATTACAAAGCAAATTATAAACCTTTGTATTCACAATCGTTCAACAAAACATCATTTACATTCGAATATTCCGCTACCGATACGACTATCTTTCAGCTCACATAACTAAGCTTACGTTTTATTTCACAATTCAATCAAACCCCGGGAGATAAAATAATCGGTGCTGTTAAACCTGAAAAAACGTGACCTGAAGATGCAAAAAATGATGTAAAATAGTTTTGACTTCTGCTTTTCCTACAGAAAAATGCTACATTGCTGTTTTTAATACTGTGTGATTAATGTAGTTTACAGTCAAATGTATTACACATGCTTACCCACAATTTCCTCTTCCATCTCATGATAAAACCTTTAATTAATCACTGTAGTTAATCATCACTAAACAAAGTACTAAACAACTAACCAGTTCTGGAGAAACAACTAGTTAGGGAACTGATTGGATGTTTAAGGTGGTTATAAAGAATTGTAGAAGAAGTGTTTAATGACAGTGGTTCTCCTGAGATACGGGAAGGTTCAGAGTTAAACAGCAAATGAATGCCCGGGTTGGACCAAACCATTTTCAGCCCCTCCTCTCGTGGGGAGCGTAACTGAGCAACCAAACCCCACAGCTGCCAGAGAGCTGCGCACACACAGAATATCAACATCACAATAGCAAACAAGCCTCGCACCGGCACACTTTATCTGCGTGATCCTCAGAAACAGAGATGAACTTACATGAAGAAACACAGCGGTGACATTCTGGCCGCGGTCGTGTGCTGCAAATGGAAGTCAAGCTGACATGACATTCCAAGAGTGTGTTTGTGAATGTTTAATCTCGTCATCCATTTGCACAAGCAAACACAACTTGAACTAAAAGGTAGGCAAATTTTCAAGTCATCGATATATTAGCCTGCATCTAAATGCACTTGAATGTGGAGCATACATTTGTGTGTGTGTCTGAGCAAACCCAAAGCTGTGTTGTGGGTTATTTTGTTAAATCAGGTGTATAAAATGTAAAGAATGTGAGCAAAATAACATTTCATATCAGCATGAAGATTTTTAGGTTAAAATGAATAAGGATATTTAAGCAAAACTGTTTTTTTATTTCATTTTGAACAGTGCCATGAATTTTTCAATATACAGACATAAAAACGCAGTAAAAACAAGAGAATGGTGATTGCTCTAGACCGTCAACTTCCTGTTTCAATGCAAAGCTATAGTTATCAATAAAATGATCTGAAGAACATGAAATACATGAAATAGGAAGTTGAGTTCTGTGCTTCATCTGAAACTCTTTAACCACACGTTGTTCGTGTTTGTAAAACCGCAAAACAACTCAGAGACATTACAGAATATTTCTATTTAAAATAAATCAAGTCACACTGCTGGATCTTTGAAAATGAACTAATGAAACGATGATTAAAACAGCTAAATATTTTTGTTTTTTACCTTAAATCATTATACGGACAGACGTGTCCACTACTCAAAATAGTGTTGCCACAATAAGTACATAAAATTGATTAAAATTAACATAATACCTTCAATAACACTACAGCTGTTAATAAAAATAAGAAAAATTTATGTTGCTCATTTGAAAGACGAAAGCTATTCGATGCACTTCTGCCTCAAAAGGAAAAAGCAAACTGGATAAAAAAAACGTGACAGTCTCTAGTTAAAGAGGAAACAGACAATATTAAAGCATTAGAAAAAATTTTGAGGTGTTAAGATAGGATCTGCCTGTATATACACAAACACACTAAATCAATAACTCTTATTTGTTTAATACTCCCTCAGTTGCTACTATCCTTTTGACAAATATTTAATATTGTTTCAAGCTTTTTCCAAAAGAAAAAGGAGGGCGAGATTACTAGCAGAGAACAGCTTTGATGTGTTTTTCACGAAAACTTATCGTAAAACATGTGAACTACTTGTTTGATCCTAATGGTTTAATCAAGATACATTTTTATCTTAAGTGATTTCTTAATCTGGAGCTAAAGCGTAACCAAGAAGTCAAGCACAAAACACACAGAACTATATGTTCTACATGAGCCTCTGTGGGTTCATTACTCAACTTTCATTGCCAAGACAAAACTGATTTCTAAACCCCCTCGTTGTTCCATCAGAGACTGAGACTCGGGTAGATTTGTGGCCGGATCTCTCCAAGGTGCTATTAAGAAAAACTCAGAGTTGTGTCCAAGGGGAAAAGACATTTGTCACCTCGTAGACAGATGAAAACAAGTGTCATCATTTTCCAAATGGTTTGACTAGGAGACCACATCATTAAATATCATTAACATGACACTGGCAACACAGGAGATGGAAAAGACCCTCGAGTAATCGAGTTCAAAAATAGTGCAGATGTTTATCAATGCATTTCAACATACGATTATTTTAATTTCACAAAACAGGTGGCTGAGATGCTACAACTCTTTCAAAACCACATACCGGTTATTCTAAAGTTCTAGAGCATGACTGAGAAATGACATCTCATAATAACACCTCCTGGTTTTAAATCATTATCTTGTTGATGGTTTCATTTCAGGGGATCTAGAAGTTGTTCTTCTGATGCTGGACTATTATGATCCAGCTCGAGAAAACCAAGTGCAGCTTTCTTCTCTGCCTGGGAATCTGCATCTTGACTTGTTCAACCATCTACCTACGAGCCAAAATGTCCAACGCAGCCCCAACTTCATCTCCCCTGCACAACCTGAGCTGCCAGCCTGTGCCTGAAGATTGTCCCATCCTTCCGTCCCCGACATCAGGCCTTAAATGGGAACGGAAAGACTGCAAGACCAGCTCTGTCGCTACACCCGACGCAAACTGTGCTCAGCTGCAATTAGAACTTCACTTTATTATGGTGCCACTAAGCAAAGAAGAAGAAGACTTTCCTCTGGCCTTCATCATCACCATACACAAAGAGCTGGAAACATTTGTACGACTTCTGAGGGCCATCTATGCACCTCAGAATGTCTATTGCATTCACGTAGATGCAAAAGCGTCAGAGGAGTATAAGACAAGCGTTCAGAACCTCATCAGGTGCTTCCCAAATGTTTTTCTGGCTAGCGTTAGCGAAAGGGTGACTTATGCTGGTTTCTCCCGTCTGAAGGCAGACATCAACTGCATGGAAGACCTCATGAGGTCTCCAGTAAACTGGAGAAGAGTTATTAATTTGTGTGGCCAGGACTTCCCCATCCAGACCAACCTGGAGTTGGTCCGGTACATGCAGGGATCTGAATGGAAAGACAAGAATATGACCCCGGGAATTAAGCAGCCATCCTACATTCAGTACAGAACTCAGTTTCAGTATGAGGAGGTCAAGGACTCCCACGTGGCGTTAAAGGGCCGACATCAAAGGAAGGAACCGCCTCCACACAACCTGACCATCTACTTTGGGACTGCATATTACTCTTTAACAAGGCCGTTTGTACAATATGTCCTCAATAGCCCAGTAGCCAAAGATCTACTGAGCTGGTCCACAGATACCTTCAGCCCAGACGAACATTACTGGGTGACCCTGAACCATGTGGAGGGTGAGCCAAAACAGACAGTGATTTTAGTTTTAATCAGGATTTATTCATTAGAATTATTAATGCTGGTCAATACTGTGTGTTCATCCAATAATAAAAATGGTTGTTCTTGTTTGTTTAGAAGCCCCTGGCAGTAATCTGAAGGGCGGATGGGAAGGCAACGTTCGTGCCATCAAATGGAGAGACCAGGAAGGAACGGCACACCAGGGCTGTAAAGGTACGAGACCTGCTAGCTGCTGCTTCTCGATTAAAACACTGTTTATTTCAGTCTAAATCCCTCAAGGTCTGTCTATACAACCGTAACTTTAAACCTGCAATCATGAATTGTGCAATTTCACATATTGTGCAACCTCTCACATCAGATAACGCAATCACAACAGCGTTCTCTTGAGGGACACGTAACCTTTCAGACTGAAATAAAGAGCGTTGTGTGTTTCCCCAGGGCGATACGTCAGAGACATCTGCATCTTTGGGATAGGGGACTTGCCGTGGGTTGTGGAAAGGTACAGCATGTTTGCTAATAAATTCGAGACTGAAAGCTTTCCCAGTGCTTTGGATTGTCTGGAATTGTGGCACAGACACAAACTTCTCCAGCAGGCCACGGTTCCCATCCAGCCATCATGGCACCTGGTCACAGAGAACGTCAACAGAACAATTATTTTAACGGCAGGGGGCTAAACTGTAAAACTGTTACAATCACAGCAGTTACTGTTTAGCAGTTACCATCACCATCCAAATACATCACGAACCAAATCACAACACTGTATCGTTTTATTACAAGTTTCTCCGGTGTGACACTCATGACAAAATTGTTAAGGGACAACAACTGAAGCTTCAAGGGAATACTGACCTCTCTTCTCATGTCTCTTTCATCAGATAAATATTATATTTAATCATTAATAATGTTAAGTGAGTGCTGTACATCTATACAAGTGAGTAATACATCTTCTGTATTATTAACACCAACGTTAGAGAATTGTATATGTTACAAATACAACAAAATGCACCTTGTAAACCATTTACAAAGCAAATATAAAACTGTCTCAGACTGTCATATAGACCAATTAAAACATTGATGGATCTTTTCAATGTACTTAGTAGTTGACTTTGTTCACAAATAATATTTTAAATTCTATATATTGGTAATTGATATCACTGCCTTCTACGGTTGTACTTGCTAAACATTATTGTCAAATGTGTTTTACTGTAAACATTATTGTTATTATGATGGATTACTGTGATTATTATGAAGCGATACACCTGCAGAAATGATATATCTGAATGCCGGTTCTTATGGAAATGAGTGAGCCAATCAGTTTATCAGTTTTAACCAGTTTTTCCATCTTCTACCACTTTCTTGATGCTCCATCTATTCAAAGTGAATTACAGTGTGTTCACACACACACATCATAATAGACATGCGGGTTTTGAACCCATGACTGTGTCGTTGCTAACGCTCTCAGTTCAGCTACAGAAACATCACAGACGACCACTGCACGAGTAAGCAACACTCGCTTTCTCCTCACATAATGTCAAAATACAATTTCCCAATCGAATGTTTACCTGATCGAGACCGAGAGCTTCTGTCTGGCTTTGAGATCTGTTCATCACTCCCTGGGGTCACACAGACATGGCAGATGGACATTTAAAGGGGCAGCTCACCCAAAAATAAATTTAAAATCTGTGTAACTTTATTAGTCTGTAAAACACAAACCGAAAGATATTTTGAGAAGTGGTTCAAAGGGTGCCACTGTCGTTTGGTTACCAACATCCTTCCTCAAAAGCAAAAACATCACACAGGTTTGGAATGACATGAGCTGAATAAATGATGGAAGACTTTTCATTTTGGGTGAGCTATCCCTTTCAAAACCAAAAGCTGTGTAAACACAATACATAACCAAAAGATATCATTAACAGGACCCATAGTTAAAAATTTGCTTTGTAATGAATAGCCTACAGGTGTTTATATACTGTATTCAAATGCTGTTAAATGTTTGTCCAGGAACAGCCCTGAACATCACACGCCCTATCTAGCAGCTCAGAGAGAGGACGGATCTGCGATGCATTTTCCCTACTTCCGCTTTAATGCTCGGATTAATTAAGACAAATGCCATAGAGAAATGTCTGCTCGCTGGACCTGAAGCAATTAGAACGAGGCAGAGCACAGCGCGGTTAATGATTCACTACTGAGAGCACACTACAGAGTGCACACTCATTAGCCAACCACCAATCCCAGCCACACACACACACTGAAAGCACGCACACTAGATTAGATCTCTACCAGACTTCTGCTCTTATCTTCAATAATGACGCATTGTTCCAGTTTATCAAATCAGCACAAAAAAAAAATATTTCCATACACACGTGGTTTATGGAAACAAAAGGCCCAGATATATTTCAAAGGAAAGCAAACACTGAACGGGTGTGATGTCATACAACATGTGAAGATAACGTAAAACAACATAGAGGCTTTGTTACATGTGCTCGTACTGGAGATCAGCAATCGCTTAAAATGCTTGAAGCCTACAGAAGTATTTTATGATACTGAATTAAACTCTAAAGGCAAAACAGTGACTGTAAAACTGTTTTGATTGTTGTGCAGATCTGGCAACCCAGACCTGAATTAAGGGCTGTACACAAAGTGCAGAATACAGTGCTCACAGATCTCACCCAGAACATACGGGACGAAATCTCTGCTCATTTTTCTCCTCTTTAAAGCTCATATCTCTGTCTTAACCTCTCTGAGAGCTACATATCAGATATCAACACCTTAACACACAACAGAACATGCATTCAACAGCCATTAACACCACATGCATTCTTAACTAATGACACACAAATAACAAATCTGCTGTAATATATTATAATATTTTATAAATATTCTCTGTCACTACACAGATCAGAGACTTTAGTTTTATTTCATAGTTTTAATGACTTTATTACAATCCCAAACTACAGGAATAATGAACAGACGGCAGGTGTGTGTGCAGCTCTGATAACAAACACCTGCGCTTCTATCCACCTGTAATACAGCATCAGACGTTCTCAGAACGTTCGCTAACGTTCTCTACAAGCTCTCTCGCTCTTGCTGTAACGCTAGTAAAATGTTTTAACTTTACACTTATATAAATTACTTGTAAAAAAACTATTTAATAAAACACTTTTTATACTTATGAAAATGTTTTATAACGTTATTCGTAAGCAGTTGGTGGAACGTTTTAAAACGTTACAGATTTGAACAACGTTTGAATAACGTTCTTATAAGCAACGTTAATGCAACGTCTAAAAAACGAACGTTTTTGTTACTTAATGGAAACGTTATGGAAGTGTTCTTACAACATTAAAAGGTCAGATATGTGATTGCTAAATAAATACATTTAAATGTCAAAGTGTCAATATTATAAAACCAAACGTGATATATTTTTAAATTCTATACAAAACCAAATTAAATCAAAGCAACACTATTAAAATTAAATGTGCATTTTCCCCAAATAAATAAATGTTAAAGGTTTAATTCAAGTTTATCGACAGGTTACAAGTTCACATTCAAAGCGATCGATAAATATTTAAATGTTTTTTTTTACCTTTTTCACCTTTTTGGGTCCTTTAATTGGTTCGTGTCGTTCAGGAACAGTTCCGCCGTCACATCCCATAATACAATAATCAGAATTAAAGCTTTTAATGGAGTAAAATGTGACAGAAGTGCAGCTGTAAACAACAGCAGAAGAGTTTCAGCAAAGAGCGTCAATGTGAGTCTGAAGTTTGACTTCCGCCGCCTGCAGGACGACTGAGGAACTGCAGCATCTCGACACCAGCAGGTGGCGCTACAGCGCTGCTGGAGGGGAAATAATGACAATTACAGCCAAAAATATACCAACAAACATTTTGTTTAGTTGAATAATTGTTGTTCAGTGGCCCTTTGCAATCTGTGTTTTCTGGACCTGGTGATATAAAATACTGAAGTGCTTTGGAGTAACATTTAAAGCCTCAGTCTGTAAAATTGAAGGTTACCTTATGTACAAATGTCCACGTGGAAACGTTAGGGAAACGTTTTTACAACCTACAATTGTTAGTTGGTGATGAATATGAATGAAAATGGTTAGTGACAGGTCACTTAGTCTAATTCTGTAGATGGAGGCTCAGAGATGTTTTAGGAGAAAAGGTGAGTGCTGCTCATTTCCTGTGTCTTCAAGAACATCTGATTAGTTTAACATTGATCTTCAAGAGCATAAGCAGAAGGTAAAGAAGTCCTGCGGCTATATCATTTATTACACCGTGTGATTTAATATCATGAATACAGTTCTGTCTGAACTAATGATAACTTGCTATATTACTAAATAAGAGGAACTATAACAAAGATGCTTTTCTTAAGGAAATTCTTTATTACTTGAAGTTATCATGCAAAAGCATTTAACACGGTTCATCTCCATCATGTATCGGTTTCGGCAGTAATACAGAAATTGTGTTATGCATCTTATTAGATTCCGTTTGCCTCTCTCATGGCTAAATGTTTTGCAATATGGATTTTCATTCGATCAAGGTGTTTTAAACACTCTTCCAAATGCTTAAAGTGTCTTTCAACACAGTTGTGCCACATAAGTGCTTTATTTCTGCCTTTATACCTCTGATAAACACTGTCTGAAAATCTAAAGCTGTGTATCTTAAAACTTAAAGAGTTCAACAGAAAATCAAAACTGACCCTGTAGTCTCAAAATGCTCTTTCCTGATGTTATTGTGTGTGTGATTTAATGGTGCATGTCAATTCAAAGAAAAAACAAACATTGTTTTATTTGAAATGCTAGTCAACAGAAAAACTTGCTTATTATAAGCAGACAGTGTAGTTAAGACCTCAACCAGCAGGGGCAAAAAACAACACAACCCCATTTTCCCACCTGACATTATTCTGGTGTGAAACACACAATTCAAAACGCATAAAGAAGTTCTGTATTATAAATCCCACTGAATCCTGTTTCACTGAATGAAAGCAAGTAATATCGGTTGAAATATCGGTTTAAAATCATTTCATGTTGTTTCATATGATATAAGAAATGTTATTTTGAAAGTTCTAGAAAATGTTTTTTAATTCTGTAACATTTTTTAAATGTTCCACTAAGCACGTAAGAATAACATTTTTGAAATTTTTTTGATATTAAACTTAAATGTTCTACAGCAAAAAATGTTTTTGATAACTTTGAGAGAACTTTGAGAGAACGTCAGATAACGTTCTGGAAACGTTCCCTGTTAGCTGGGTCATGGTTCACAGGGCACTGAATCACATGCATTAAGCATGTCTAATTGTTGAGGCATCTGTGTGTTTGTACTGGCTGAGTCCCATCTCAGCTACACAAGCCTTCTGGAGCTTTAACAGGCCAAATTTTGAAAAGCAGAGGAATGTTGATGTTTTTTCATGCTAGATCAGGAAGCATACAGCGTTCCGAGGAAATGTTGGCAGGCAGATGTGCTTTTAGCATCACACAGAGTATTCAGGGTTAAAATAATAACAGTAATAATGTGTCTGAGGACGGAAAAGTGAATCTTGATTAGCTTTCAGAAAGCAGTCAATCAAAAACTGAAGACCACATGCCAGACGCTTCTGTGTCTTATTTCTTCTGAATGCATCTGGATCAGAACCGAGCTGATCTGTCATTTATTATAAACATTTGTGGATTGTAAAGAAGCTCATTTAACTTTTTTTTTAACTATTTTAACTTTATGACAAACAATTTGTTCTACAAAATGATCATTATTAGAGGACCGATACAGTTGTGATTGCTAATTATTGTCATCACTATTCTTTGCTGTAACATTTTCAACATTATATATCAATAGTAAACGTTCCAGAAACATTAATATAAATATATTTCACTTCTGCATGATGTCATTAATGACAAATATCTGTTTACTCTAGATCCACCATCTCATTTTTTGTCTGCAGTGTACATAAGCGGTTCAAGCCCTGGTGCATTCTGGGTAATGTAGTTTCCTGATGATTTATCAGCAAAATGGCAACAGCCAACCAGAGCATTCCAACAAATATGTGACCTGTACGGACAATGCACAGTCTTCCCAAATTTTCCTAATCAAGACGTCTGTCCCAGTTTGCCTGTGTTTGCAAAAGCACTCCAGACTGTTTCCATCGCTGAATATCAGTCTTAAGTGGAAAAGCCAGCGTTCCTAATAAAGGATGCCTGAAGCCTGGAATTTTGAGGAAAAACCCATACACTTCCAAAAATGCGTCGGTGTGCAACCCCAAACTCCTCCAGACTCATCAGCAGCTGTTTGGGCCTTTTCTCCTCTGGTTAGGCTGATGTGAGCGGAGACTCTTTCTGACAGCTCGTTGGCTGGGCACAGGTTACTCACCGCTCCAGTGACATACCTGTGGCCAGGGTCAGAGCGTGTGTGTTTGCGTCTGTGTGTTTGTGTGCTGCACAGACACGCACAGAGAAACTGCCAGACTTCCTCTCTCTGTACCCCAATAAAAACAGAGGCACGGCCCGCTCTGCATGCCTGCGCATATCAATGAGATGCACAACTGCGATTTTCCACATTCAACACACTCTGTTAAAAGAGGGAAACAGCTTGTGAGTTTGACAGATGAATGGACATGGATGCTGCTTGTCTGAAAATGTACCTACTGAGTATAAGATACTATAACATACACAGCACACACACAGATATAATAAAGACTTGTACTGTGGTTTTATTTCCCCGAGGTGCTGTCAAAACATTATTCTCTTTCAAAACCTAATAAACTGCATTTCCTGTTTGGGCAGCAACCTGCTAAGTGTCTGTAACACTGAGCAAATTCAGTCATTTTGGATATGCTGATTTTAAATTGTTAGTGTACATAAAATACACAGCAATAAAGTACATTTGAAACAGTAACCTTCTACTTTTAATTAAAAATTGAAATATAAAAAGCTTTCTCTCCCTCTCTCCCTCTCTGTCTCTCTCTCTGTTTCTCTCTCTCTCTCTGCTTTCTGTGTTGTTTCCCTTTAAACCTGTAAATGTCTAATTTTCCCACAGCACTCACTCATCTGGACGGTTAGTCATCAGTCAGTTAAAGCTGATTTAAGCAGTTCACCTGTGCTGGCCGGGGGGGGCGGCTGTTTCCCGGGACGACAGAAAACTTGATGAGGTGAGAAGAGATCACGGTGGGCCTGTGAACACATGCAGAGATGGTGATCAGAGAAGATAAAGACCTGCTGCCATGTTTTGATATTCTTTGTTACATCATATATCAAAAACGCTATTCATAAGTGGTTAGTGGAACGTTTTAAAAACATACAGGAAACACTTTCTTCAAAAACCATCAGACAATTCACTTCAAAAAGTGAGTGAACGCATGTATTATTTATTTGTATATACATGCAGTATGTAGAGCTATATCTGTTTATTTAGGCATATAAAATACTGCTTGTTTTTACAGATCAGCTTCAAATGTAAATGAATTGGTTTTATTTTTAAATAAGCACATTACTGCATTGGGTGTGAACTCAGAAAATAAAAATAAAACAATTATAGCAGCAAATTTAATCTGAAGACCTCCCTGAATTCACTGTTGAACAAGCAAATATTACCTCATAAAATCACCACATAAAAATGACCAAAAATATGATATTACAATTAAATTAAAATTAAATATAATCAGGTTTAGAATGACAATGAACACAATACTGAACTGGGCCTTCACTCAGATACATTTTGGTGAACAAAAAAGCAAAAAAAATAAAGAAAATAAAACATGTAAAAATTAAATTTAGTGCTGATTTTAAATATAGCTTTAATATATATATATGATGTGATGTATATCTGATGATATGTGATACAGAACATTTTTATGTTTTTGCAAGAACATTTTTGATAACTTTGAGAAAACGTTTTTTGAATGTTACCCAAAGTTCTAAGAACATTGACTGTTAGCTGAGTAAAGGGTTAATTCTGGTGCAGAGAGACTCAAGCTACAGTAGCTGTGAGGAAATGCATCAAAACTCCTTCACTGATTTGCCAGAATCGCTGCAGACAGACGGAACTCGAGCAGAACGTTCTTTGACATGTTGTGGATGAATGAAGATGAACTGATCTGTGTTTCTGTCCATTCATCTGTTTCTTCAGACGTTCACCTCAGCAGCTGTTTTCACCCCTGAAATCCACCTTCACAAATCAGAGACGGGAGTTTTTGATTTTGAAAGGTTCTGTACATAGATGCCATAGAGGAACCATTCTTTAAAGAACCATTTCATATTTTACCTTTAACAGTTTGTAGAACCTTTTTCCACTAAAAAGAACCTTCTGTGAAACAGAAAGGTTTTATTGATGTTAAAGGTTTTTTATGGA
This sequence comes from Ambastaia sidthimunki, assembly GCA_036877625.1. Lineage (NCBI taxonomy): Eukaryota > Metazoa > Chordata > Actinopteri > Cypriniformes > Botiidae > Ambastaia > Ambastaia sidthimunki. The sequence goes on along the minus strand of JAZGTK010001894.1, from coordinate 14,573 downwards.
ACCATACAGACAAATACATTCTTCTTATTATTGAAATGTGAAGCACCTTTTTAAGAGGATATTAGATAAAAAAACAGATTAAATAAACAATTCAGCAGAAAATGTAAAATCTACTTCTGTCTGTTCTGTCCTCCTCATGGTCTCCACACGTTCTCTGTTTACTCAGACGCTGTAACTAAAAGCTACAGCCAAACACACGGAACACATGCCAGCCAAACACATGACTGAAGCTAGCACACAACACAGCCCAACACCTCACTGAATCAAACATCTGTCTCAACCAATTACCATCAACTTTCTCTGTGTGCCCTGCTGGAGGACAGCCAGCGTCTGGAGTTTCAAACCTCAGCCCGCGCTTTTCTAAACTCTCTAATCCACTCGAATCCTCCTCAGAAATTTCCTGCAGAACGATGTCATTGTGGAACAGCGTGCAAAAATGACTGTTTGAGAAAGGTTTGATGGCCTTCATTTTGGTGAAGATATTGGCAATCTCTCTCTCTCTCTCTTTAAACAATTTTTGCAGTTATTTTTTGGCAGTACTCTCAGGTTTGTGGTTTATGAATATTGAGTCTCTTAAAGCTTCAGTGTTGCACCATCTCACCAAAAAACATTCTGTACCCAGCTGAGAATGTTCTGAGCAAGTTCTCTCAAAGTTATAAAGAACGCTCTTGCAGAAACGTTAGTAGAACATCTTTTAATGTTTTATATTATACATCAAAATGTTGTTTTAAAGTTGTTAGTGTAGTGTTTTAAAAAGTTACAGAATTAAAAAATGACTCAAGTTATTTCAATGGAAGGAAAGATTAAAGATTAATAAATGTACAGAATTGTTTTTAAATAACATGCACTGATAAATCATGAACCAAAATAATTATAAAGACAAGCAAATAGTTTTGATGTTTGAAGTTCGTCTAACAGCACATTAAAGACACAAACACCAGCAGACCATCATCTCTGCAGTCTGGGATAGTCTGAGATAGTCTGAGATGTGAGTTCACTCGCTGAGTTTGAGGGGTTTCGTTTTCATTTAGGGGGTTTCTGTTGTTTTTACTTCACCTCTCTTTGTGTCAGGCCACATCATCTGCTGTAAGCTCCTGTAAATTTGGTTAAGTTGGCACCAAGGGTCCTTACTTCATGTTTTTCGATTAATGGCCCCATTTACTATTCAAAACCAAACAACGCCAGCTTCTCCTGGTATTCCAGTCAAAACAAGCCCAGCCTGCCCGGGTCTGTCCACAGCCCCCCGGCCAAATCAACTCCAGATGTCCGTTAACAGTTTTTGTCTTGGCCTCCACTCTTCCATACCCCTCTTTCCGGTCTGGAATTCCACATTCCGAGTGGACGGAGATCTGCTGGGATTTCTGAGGTTTGGTCAGCGCAGAAGCGTCTAACTACTGAGAATGAGATGACCTCTTTAGTACAGTATCTTTAAAATCAGTTCTGTAATAAGGGTATAAAATAAGACATGAAATGCTTTGATATATATGATATATAACAATAAAAACATTCTACTGGCGTTACTGCAAGAAAGTTTTAGATAACTTTAACAGACATTTTAGAGAACGTTCAGAGAACGTTCCCTGTTAGCTGGATAGTACCTTCATGCATTACAGCAATGCAGGTCTTTGAAGCTGATCACATCTCAATAAGGGCTGCCAGTTTGCGTAAGCTCGGCCCATCAGCCCACCCAAAGCTGTCCAGCACTGAGCCTGTCCACACACAGCATTCACACACACACACACACACACACCTCTCAAGCAGCAGTGAAAACTGATTTACTTTTCACTTCAGTGCAATAAGAAAACAACAACCCTGCAGTAACTAAACAAAAGAGTCACTCCACCGATAAATGCAAACCCTTTAGAAACACTCAGCTCTCAGATAAAGCCTGTTTAGAGAGTAAACACTCTCTCTCTCTCTCTCTCTCTCTCTATGCCAGTCTGTGAGAGTGTAAATAGCTCTCAGTGTTGTTTTTAAGGCTTAGCAGTAACTCAAAGCTCTGACACAGAGACGATGAATCAGTGCATTTGAAGTGCCAGACGATCGATGAATTTCTGGCCATTTCTTTTTATCCCTGTCACTCACTGACATCACCAGTCTTCTGCTCCTGTAGCTCAACGGGTAGAGCATTGCATTAACTCAAAGTCTGGAGGTTCAATTCCCAGGGAACACATACTGGTAGAATGCAAAGCTTAAATGTGCTGTAAGTCATTTGGGATAAAGGTATCCACCAAATGCATACACTTACTTAAAGGTCATACAGTATATCAAAGGAAATACTGTATGTACATCTGATACTGTACTGTACTGCTGTATTAAAAAACAGTAAATGTGTTCAGAATAAAATTATTATTTCAAATATTACTCAACACTTCAGGCTGATGATGAACACATTAATATACATTCAGAGAATTTATTTAAACTAAAGAGTAACAATCTTTTAACAGCCTTTAAAGTCACAGTGTGAAATCAGCTCACAGACTCTGGACGGTGGACGACTGCAGGGGATTCTGGGGAAAGGAAAAGCTCTTATTGCTTTGGATCTGCTTGTGTAAACAATTGAGTTAATGAAGCTCACCACTACTAATCCCCCCCACACCCCCCTTCCCTGAAGCCCCTAATCCCACCACACAACCCCAACCTGTCAATCAAACAGTCCTGGGGCGGGGCCACGAGTCTGCGTGTGCGTGTGTGTGCGTGTGTGTGTGTGGATCAAGGTGATTTTCAGAGTCTGAGCTCTACTGAAAGCAGAAGGGGCCACAGAAGTGCACAAGTTTAATCAGCTCCATATGATTGTGGATTCAGGGCAACACACACGTCCATCACGAGAGACCTGCTGCTCTGGGTTTCAACATCAGGCCGTTTATGGCTGTTATTATGAGGACGGCTCAAGCCACACATGAAGTTTTGAGTTCAGTTCATCACAGTATGTGTGTGACAATAAAGTTGCATTAAGATTCTTAAATACAAGCAACAATTTTCTTCTGACTTTAGAGTTTCTTTTAAGAGCTTTTCTTCTTCCAAGAAGAGAAGCAAGTCATTTTGCTTTTATGAGTTACAGTATGAGCTACAGTATACTCACAATAAAATCATTTATTATTGTAGGTATATGTCTTATTGTAGGTTTATACAGACTCTCATAAAGCAAAATTGTCAAATATTATTTATTTATGAAGGCAATATTAGCAATACTGATGTTTATAAAGGCATTCAGAATATAAATATCTTATAGTGATATACAATAATGCCTTTAATTTAAGCTGTTTTTAATTAAAAGTGATAAAAATAACAAAACTTTTTGAAAGTATTACATCCAAACACATTAAATTCAGGTACTACACAACACTAAATTGTGGTGAATAATTCTTCTGTTGTGTTTCTTCTGTATATTCTGGATGTTTAGGAAGCAGGACTGGCAGGTGTTTTGTGAGTCGCTCTGGAAGTGTTAAACATTGGTTTGTAGCCAGAGGAATTTCTCAGGCTGTAACCTCATGCAAAGCTGTTGTTATATAAATATACATGCTGTGTTTTCAGTTAGCTCAGGGTGGGATCAGGGTGTTAACCAAAAACACTGTCTCTTCCTAAAGAAATGTTTACAATCTGCAGCCTACTTCAAACTTTAAAAGACTCATTGAGAGATGACAAAGCTGTAGACTTTAAGATCTTAACAGATCTTTGTTTAAAGACACGATCTTCAGCTCAAGAGAAGCAACACTGTTAATATTCACAGCAGAATGAGGTCTGTCTGTCTGTCTTTATCTATTTCCCTCTTTCACCCCCGCTGGCTCTCTGTGTATAATAGGGCAAAATGAAGACAATATACAGAAGGAGAAAATCTGGATGGCAAGAAGGATAAATGAGAAAATAACAGGCATGAAGCAGGACACAAAACACAGCAGCGGTCTGGCACTGAATGTGATGGAGTGAGAGAGGTTTTCCGTGCCATGCAGGAGAATCCAGTGCCCAGGTTTCAGAGCGTTGAGTCGCTGACTCTGCCAAAATCAACATGGCAACTTTATCCTGAGCCGTGCATTTGGCAGAGCCACGATACAAGCATATCCCATCATCCTCTCTGTCAGAGGGGTGACATGGACCATCTGGGGCCGGAATCAGGGTCCTTGCAACCCCGAAGCCTCTAACCAGAAATGCTCATACACACTGTTTGTTTAACTGAAGAGGTGCTTAACAAAACACACTGTGATGTTTTCTTGAGCAACAAGCTCTTCTCACTAAGTTTTGCGGTTATGGAAGTGATGACTTTAAGCACTGTTCTGTTTTCTTTCTAGTGATTCTGTGCCACAGATTGTCCTCTTGTCAAGACACGACTTAATGTATCTCAAAGCCAGGTATGAGCTTCCTAAAAGGTTCTGCACAACAATGCCATAAAAGAATCATTTATTGTTTCCCAAAGAAACTTTCAGACAAAGTTTCTTTAAAAAAACAATATGTTTTTAACTTTTTATAGTCTAAAGAACTTTTTACCACTACAAAGAACCTTTTAAGGAACCCAAAAGTTCTACAGATGTTAAAGGTTCTTTATAGAACCATACAGCCAAAAATGGTCCTTCTATGGCATCATGAAATACCTTTTGTAAGAGTGCTGAGGTTTCCCCCAGTATGTACTGTATGATAGATAGTCTGTTTTCTGAAGGTGGTTAAAGTCTCTCTTTCTCTTGCTCCTAACACACACACACACACACAGAATCCTTCACACAGTTTTTCCACACACACTCTTTTTTTACATAAAAGATTTTAGTTTCATTTCTGCTTGAATAAAAGACTAAAAGTTGAATTTTATGAGGCATGAAGACAGTGAGACATCTGCTTTATGAGTTAATATTCCCCTGTAGTCACTTCAGCTAGATACTCATCAAATTTCTGATTTTTTTTCTGAGAAACATCTGACCTAGACACTAAAGCAAATGTCTCCACTGGCTCCCCATTAAATCGTAATATTTTCTAGTACAAAACAATTAAGATATTACAGACTTCAACGAAGTATTTTCTTTCCTGTGGGTAGTTTCCCAGTAACAAATGTTGCTAAACATCTTTTGTCTGGTTTTAATAATGTCTGTATTCTGTGATATGACAGCCCAACAACAGGGTATTTCCCCAAATGTTCTTTTAAACACAATGCCAGTCACCTGAGCAGTACTAGTTACCATTAACCAAATAATTAAACCGTTTTTAGATTTCCACAAAGCCCCAAAAACACTCTTTGAAAAACAATGTGAATCAGTTTGAGCTTTAATAACTCTGAACTGGGGTCATTTTAAGTGTGTTCTCCGACCGCTTTCTGTGACAAACAATTAAAAGTTGTTTTCATGGTTTGCACTTCCTGAAACTCATACAGTAACAAGTTATTGTTATGTCTGGCCAAAAATATGAAAATAAGCTTTTATTGAGGAAATTAAATTCTGTTATGCCAGGGGAAGCCCAGCTTACAGAGAAGGTTCTCAGAACGATGGCTAATGTTCCCTAAAAGTTCTCTTAAAGTAATCAAAAATATTCTTCTAGTAACGTTAGTTGAACCTTTTTAATATTTTATATTATATATCATTAACTTCATTCCTAAGTAGTTAGTGTAACGTTTTAATAATGTTACAGAATTAAAAATTGTTAGAATAATGTTTTTATAATCAAGCATCAATGTCAAAACAACAATTAAAAAACTGGACATTACTAGAACGTTCAAAATACATTTGATCATTTTTGGTGCTTAATGGAAAGGTTAGGGTAACATTAATATTGATCTTTAAAGATGTTTTTGAGGCGGGGGAAAAAAATTCACAGAAGTGGGGAGGGCTTGTCTCTTATAAAGAATCTTCACCTCAGGTCATTTTGGCACAGGGGGACTTATGAGGGTGGGACAGAAACACAGGCCTTCGACTATTTTGCTTCTCACAGACGAGTGAGGGCGGGGCAGGTGAGCGGGGGCCGGTCGACGCTTCTTAGCGCCTGAGGTGACGAGAGAAGATGAAGGTGTGAGAGCAAAAATAAGACATACCGTGTGTTTCCTCTCCTGCTCGCCAACTGACTCGAGGCTGAACATTTCCCCAGTCTGTCTCTCTCTCCGGCCTTTCCCTGTCAATCAAACATGTGAAAACTCCTCCCACTGAGAGTTATCAAACATTCAGCAGCATGAGAACCTGCAGCATTCAGACACTTTCACCTGCAGTTTAGATGATATTCATCACACATTAAACACAGCTGTGAGAATAGAAGCTTATTAACACGTTTATGCTTCACCAATGGACCAAATGTTACAATAAACAAACAGAAATAGCAGTAAAAGTAAAACAAAGAATCATTTGAATGCTTTTGTTACTTAATGGAAATGTTAGGGACATATAACATGATTAGCTGGGGCACCTCTAAAAATGTGCAATTTATACACACTTAAAATTTACAATCTCTCTCTTCTGAGAAAGCTTTGCTCCTTAATTTTCTTCAAAAACTGTCCAGACAGTCACACAAGCATCTTTCTAGAACTCATCCTGAACTTTTATTATCCAGACAGACTGAACTTCTAACACCAATTTTCTGACCTCTGTGTTCAAACACTGTTTGTGCTTTGAGCTTTAACAAGGCATGTGTCTCTAGTGAAGCTGTGGTCACGCTCTGTGAGTTTATGTGCTGAGAGTGTGTGTGTGTGTGTGTGTGTGGGCAGTGTGAACCATCTTTATTGCTCTGTGTGGAGAAGATACTGGAACGAAACACCAAGAACTTGTAATTAGAACAAGACTGTTGTGAACATCATTTCTTCAGCTCAATTTATGATTTCTTTAAAGTCAGCTTATCTTATTTTAAGATTTTCTTCTTAACAGTTCATAAATTCTGTCGGCTGTCACACAGTAGAAAGTTTATATTTATAACATCTCATACTCATTTATTATACAGAGTTCAGCCAGGGAAAGTTTAAACATTTATCAAACACATTTAAACTTTATTAATAATTGCCCATAACTCACAGGAATCTAATAACTTATAATAATAATAATTCATTCCACTATCATGAGAGACATGTGACAATATTGGGTAACTTAATTACAGGACTAGTTAAACAAGTTTAAATTAACAGATTCTTCTGTTAGTTTCGTCATGTTATTGATATGCCATGGAAACCCAGCTAACAATTTAAGGTTGTGAGAACCTAGTTTCCCTAACGTTTCCATTACATAACAAAAACGTTAAAAATGTTATTTTGAATGTTCTAAGAATTTATTACGCTTAATGTTTATTAATGAATTAACATTCATTGATTGTTTGGCTATAAGAACATTATTCAAACAATTCTGTAATGTTTTGAAACACTCCACTAACTACTTACAAATAACGTTTTTGTATATAGAACGTTCCCAGTTAGCTGGGGATGACTTTCACGGATTTGTAGTTCAAATTCCTGCAAATGGACTATAAGATCTTAAATCAAAGTTTTCGAAGTTTGAATTCTTTGCTTGTGTGGTTGGGAAGGCAACTAGTGTTGGCATCTGTTAAACAGAGAGGTGTTAATGGCTGTACCTGCTGTATTGTTTAGTTAACAATACTTTAGCCCCTGTGGCTCACAGCCCCTCCCACATACAAACACAAAGCTATTAAGAACGGCCTGTATTCACTTCCTCGCACGGTCGCCTAGGCCTGAGGGAGAATACAGATACATTTACACACAAACACTCTCACTCACACACACAGAACAAATTATTAAAGCAACAGGTCACCTTAAAAAGGCAATTCTGCCGTTACTCACTAAATGGCTTGTTGTTTCAAACCTGTATGACTTTATTGCTTCCATAGAGGACAAACTGAATTAAAGATTATTTCTAAATAACCAGTAGTGACCACAGGTTTTCAAACTCAAAGAAAGACAGAAAACCTTCAGAAATGATGGATATTCCATAAGAGTAACTCATTACAGTATATATATTGCTAGTGGGTTATATATAGCTCTTGGAATATATGGACTTTTATGTTTCTTGAGCTTTACATACAGCCACAAACATTGAACAAACACTAGGGAAATGTTCTTACAACCTAAAACTGTCAGCTTTTGAGTGCAACCGTGCAGTGGAGACTGTGAAACTTGCATTAGATGCGGCTGCTCATTTAAGAGCACAAGCACTCATGCATAAGCCCCGGGGTCAGGTGCATTTTTGCAGCCGTGGGAAGCACAAAATGAAGCGTGTGCAGGTATCTGTGTCACCAGAAATAAAGAGTTTCACACAGTCTCCAGCTGTCATATAGCTCTCAGACGGCTCGTGGTTTATTATAAGACATTCAGAGCTGTTTATTTCAACAGACCACAACGAGTGTCAGTCAGGTGATATTGTCAAAAATACAAAAACAAATAAAACAAACGCTTCAGAAATATTTGTGTAAATCATGAAACTTTTTATTGATGAACATCGAGCATCTAACTAAACTATTTAAAAATGCAAATTTTTCAAATAGTTTTATCTAATGCTTTGGCAACATACAGCTGTTTGCTTTGCCAATAAAGCTATTTAAATGTGAAACCAGAGGTTTATCTGAAGTGAAGAGAAACTTTTGACATCAGCAGAGGTTTTAATTTTCATTAGTTTTTCAGTTCTGCGTCACTAACGTCTGTTGTGTGTCTATTGTGTGTCTATTGTGTGTCTATTGTGTGTCAGCAAAATTCATTCCTGAGTGATACTGTTCACATTTGTCGACAGGACAGGACTGAATATGAATGAGATGACAGATAATACAGATCTTATTTGTATCAAATACCTTCCTGCCAGGCACCTCTGAATCAGTTTAGATTTGACAGAACATTCTTGGAAACGTTCCATAATTGTAGCTTAAGTACCAGAGCGAGTTCTGTACACACCTATCATTCAAACGTCTGAGAAAAAGAGCTTCTAATAATGACATTCCTGGAGGCTTTTATGCCCGTGTGAAGAACATTTCAAGTCAGCATGACATTAAAATAGATTGTGTTTCCTTCTCATGGTTTTATTATGTCCAATGCATCAGTTTTTCCAAAGAAAGAAACTTTTTTCAGCCCTCCAGACATTTGTCAGGTAGAGAGCAGTTTTAATCAACAATCAATTCCTGATGCATCAAATCAAGTTCCACATTTTGTTCGGTTGAATACGGTGATTGAAGGCGGTGATCTGTCGTGTTGTTGCGGCATGAAGTGATGGTGAGTGGGGGGTCAGTGGGGGTCTCCAGACTGTTTGCTTTCATCGGCTGCAACATCTGTTGCATTTTCTGTCAAATGAAACTTTTATTAGCTGATCATTAAAGTCTTGGCGATGGGAAAAGCAGATGTCCGGCTGTTCTTATGACTACTGTGTTTTATGGTGTTGGTGAAAATTGAACCCCCCCTGCCCCCCCATCCACCACCATTATAAAATTAGGGGGGAATGATTTCCACATTCCACAGACGAGAGGGGCACTGGTGGGGTGTAGTGAGAGAGAGAGTTTATTAGTGCTGAAGAGTGGGCGGCTGTGAACAGATTGTACAGTGTTTATTGGTGCCACTGTGTGACTGGAGTACATTACTGGATGAGTTCTTTATAAGTTTAGGCTGGTCACGGTGTTTGTGCAAAACTCACTGCATGATCTTACAGGGTGATGTGAGTGGTTGCTAGGACATTGCTGTTTCGTTGCTAAGGTGTGCACACTCACTGCTATACAGTTCCTAAGGTCTTCTGAGAAGTTTCTAGGGTGTTGCTAGGCTTCTTACTGGCCCGGGACAAAATGTTTTTGGTCCCTTGATATGGCTTCATTCACACTTGACTCAATTTGCTTATAGGTTTTATTGTTGGTATTGGCATGAACTGACTGTATGGAAATGAATTTAGTGAATCGGGGAATATGTACATGATGTTTGGAAATGGGTTCCGTCTTTTTCATCTGAAGACTCACACACAGGACTGAAACAGGGAATTTAAGGGAAAATCTCTTCGACCTCTCGCTGTTCACAGCGTGTTTGACCGGCTGAATAAAACTCCAAGAGAGAAATAAAGATACAAACAATAGCCGCTTTTTTCTTCCTTTGCCGCACATTCCACGGAAAGCACGAGATCCCACCCTCCTCGCAAAACAATGAATCACGGGCAGATAAGTTTCCGTCTGGCTTGCGTTATTGAACTACAGTACGGTTGTGGGATTTTTCACTGATTTTTATTCGTATCTGTTCTGCTTTTCCTCGCCTGCCAGACTGTTGCCATGCCTGGAAATAAATCAGCTCAACGAGCATCACACACACTGAGTCTGAATCGCTCTTATTGTAACCAGATGAAAGTCTCAGTTGTAACGTTTCACATTAATAAGGTGTGAACTTGATTTGACCTTCAGATATTGCAGTAACTCAAGGTAAAGGGTCCTGAAATCCACCATCAGCCTTGTTCCTAAAGCGCTTTGTGTTTCTTATTCGAATTAATGGATATTCATGGGGGTGGGGGTTACCCTGCTAACAGAGAATGTTCTCAGAATGTTGGCTAATGTTCTCTAAAAGTTTTTCTAAAAGTTCTTGCAGGTTCAGTAGAACAACAATATTTTATATGTTATATATCACATATACTTTTCACATTATTAACATTATTAAGTTGTTAAAAATAACATTTTTATTTCAGTGATTTCAACAAATATATTGAACATTTGCACATTTGTTACTAAGAAAAAGATTCAGTTCATCTGACACACTTTGACCTTTGTGAGAATGTGAAGATAAAAATATTTCACATTTTTAACAGAACTGTTCACACAAAAGTCTTATCAGATTATTGACAAGCATTCAGTTCATGCTCAGCAAACACATCCAGCCTAAAAACTACAGGAAACTACAGGAAATTAGCATAACTCGTCTGACCTGAACATCTTGTATTTAGCTACAGTACAGTGGCCATTTAATGTAAAGACATACAAGTGTCTGAACTGCATTTGCCTCAGAAATGAAATGAGCACACACATATATAAAACATATTTCCATATATCAGAGCTCATGTTCTCTGAAAGTTCCCCTAAAGTTATCAAAATGTTCTCGCAGTAATCAAGTTTTTATTCTTAAGTTGTTAGTGGAACATTTTAAAAGCATTTTGAAAAGTTGAAATAATGTTCTTATTTAAACGAGCAGATGTAAATGGAGCATCTGTTCAGAAATCGTCTCTGGTATCTGTGGATATTTGTGCAGAATGACGCTGTGGATGCAGCTAATAATGTTTCACTGTCATTTCCAGGGAACGGTGTGTATGTTCTGTTCTGTTTATACATGCACATCGTCTGTAATTCACATTAAAAGGAACTTCTGAAAACAGGAACAGATTTGATAATGTTTATCTGTTTATTTCACACGTTCAAACAAGTGTTAATAACCCTTTAAAAATCACTTATTTTAACCACAACAGCAACTTTTTAGATTATTTAGATAGATAGATAGATAGATAGATAGATAGATAGATAGATAGATAGATAGATAGATAGATAGTACACACACACACACACACACACACACACACACTCGACGCGCGCGTGTGCAGGAGGCGGAACTTTGCGTCGCGCATTTAACTCGCGTCTCTTCTGTTCCGCGCGCACTGCAGCGCGCCGCACGCGCGGAGAGATCACGCGAAGAGTTTAATATCACAGCAGATTCAAACCTACAAACATCACAGATTCAACACAAAGATTGAACACAAACTTACACACGCGTCTGGACGCGTTCATTCAGCGTCTCAACATCACAGCGGGATGAAACGGCGTCTTTTCTGAACACAAACCTGCTTTTATTCGTTTTTCTTCAGATATGGTGAGTGTTTTACTTTTGTGCTTTTCTGTTGATGTTTTCATGTGAAATAGTTTATATATCATAATGTACATCTCGTGCATATAATAATATATTCAAATACTTTCAATTATTTCAATGCATGTGAATTTTAGTGCTTAAGGAAGTTATTTGTCTGGTTTAATGTCAGTAACTGTTATTAGGTTTGTGTTTGAAGACTCTCTTTCGTATATCGTAAATATCTCCTCCAGTCATAACTAACCTTTATTTAACATATTTTGGACGATATTGCAGGACGTCACACAGACCAAATTAAAGTACAATTAAAATGACAAAACCACAATTTATTTATTGTTCAGCTAACAGTTTTAGGTTGTGGGGACGTTTCCGTTAAAGAACTAAAACGTTAAAATGTTCTTTTACAATGTCTAGGAACGTTGTATTAATGTTTTCGTTGGGTTATATGAACGTCGAACCTTTTATACAAAAAAATGTATATATATTATATACATATATGATACAACAGAATTTACAAAAATATACAAAAAAATTCTCTAACGTTACTGCTTTGAGGAAACTTTTGGAGAGCATTTTCCAATGTTCTGAGAACGTTATTCTGAGAACGTTATTAACTGAACTGCTTCAGTTTTCTCCTTAAAAAATAATAAGCAGTTGAAAATGTATCAAAGTTTAATTATTAAAATGATTTTAAGTCCTTGATTATGATTTTAATGACAGTATATTTCTATGATGTATAAAATGCAGAATATTGTTTTTGATTAGACGCCAGAAGTCTGATGTGTTTTATTATTATCTACAGAAGTTCATCAGATTTCTCTTTTTTAAATTCACTTTATATGTACTTCAGTTCTCAGTATTAATAGTTAATATTAGTTCAGATCAGAAGCATATTGATCTAAGCAATGTTTTCTGATGAAACGTTTTCTTCTGTTGTCATTTTAAATTCTAAACTCATGAACTTTAACGGTTCTTCAACATTAAAAGGCTGTTTTAAGCAAAAACGGTTTAGTTGTCTTATGATCATAGAAACCTGGTGCTGTTAACAAACACTGTCTTAAAATGAAGAGCTTATTTTCAGACATAAACAATTTAATGTCTTCATTTAATGTATCTACATGCTTTAACACTTGGAGTCATTTGAGTTTGTGTGTTTTTAGTTGTGTGAGTTTTTCTGATTGTTCTTTAATTTTGAGGTGTTTTAAACAAATCGATGCAGTTTTCCATGAGCTGTTAAGACGGTTACTCTGAAATCATGAAGCAGGAAGATAATAAGATCATTTTAGGGAACCTTGCTGAGCATTTTTCAAAGAGAAGCTTTTATCAACACAACCTCCGTCTCAACACATTCACAACCTTTCCTCGCAAGATCTCAATTACAACATTCCAGTTTATTAACAGTTCAGCTCCACTTCACCACAGCAAGAGATTAAACACAAATGTTTAAATGAGTCAGTCACACCAGTAACAATATAAATATAAACCAAAAATATATATAAACTCATGTGGCATTTAATCCTATAGGCAACTCAGCAGATTTCCTAAAATAACATTGATAAATTATTTGTATTTTAGAGTCAACACTGTTACTGTTTTGACATATTTTGTCATTGTGAGTCATACTGTGGTACACATGTGCTTTGTGCTTAGATATCTAAACTAAGAAGTCATTAAATCACATTGGAACAGCAGCTCACGCTTGTAACTGAAGCCATTTGTCTCGAGATTAAGTCTGATAGTAGAAATAATTATTGTTTAAAGACGTTCTCACTTAAACAAAATAAGCAAACGCAAACCTGTATCAGAGCTAACTGCCTTCACACCTAAAACACACTGAAAGCTGATTCTGTCTATATTGCATCGTTGCATTTTGAGCTGCAGTCTCACAGAGCTCTTCTGCCATCATGGTTTTGATTAGTAACTCTAATAAATTGTGAATAAGCTAATCGAGCAGAGAAAGGGTTGAGTTTCGAACACTGAGCAGCCCAGACACCCCTCCTTAAAAAAACATGAATTAATTCCTAAAGTCCCCCGTAGCCAAAGGGTTGTGGAATGATAAATATTTTCATAGGAAGCTCAGTTCTTCCTGAGTTTATCGGCACTCGTTTCACTGAGGGGGGCTGGTGTTACCCCTGGATTTAGGGTGAGGCTGTGGACCTTGAACTTCATCTCTGCTTTGAATAATCAACAGATTCTGAGCTTCCAGCCCTCAGATGGAAGATAACTGTGGTCGTAATGAGCAAAATATTTAGCTAGCGCCCACAGAGGGATTCCCAGATCTACGAAGTTTTGCGTAACGCGATCGGTAGACAAAAGCCGTTGTCAGAGTTCACGCTCTTGCCACATCATCAGAGAACCATAAATCTAAACCTCCAGAATTTTGCTTTGAGGAATGTTGGATCGCTCAGGACAAAAGTATGACATTAGCAAAACAACCTAGGCTAAAATACATTTTTAACTGTATTAATCCTGAAAATAAGAATCACGAAGACTAAATAATAACTAACAGTGTTTGTTAACAGTTTCTATAAAACCGGTTCAAGCTCATGTCATTGTGTCTGATCAGCAGTTTGGTGGTAATCAGAGTTTTGTACTTCAGTGTTTATGGGTTTGATCAAAGTGAGGCGCTTGTGTCGAGTTCACTGACGTTTGGGCCCCTCGACTGTACAGGAACTGTTACTGCATTCCTGTGTTCTCAACTCAGTTATCAGAACCATCAGAACTGCATTAATCCAGTTCTTTCTCATGATTCCAGAAAGAGAGAGAGTGAGCGAGCAGGACACACTTTTAATGGGAAGCCTGATGAGAG
>JAZGTK010001893.1:21932-35301 GCA_036877625.1 Ambastaia sidthimunki | reverse complement strand
CACACACTCTTTCTCTCTCACACTTTAAGCTTGTCTGCACTGCAAGCGATGTGACGCGACAAAACTAGATCAGTAGTTTTCACAAAAACTAGAGCAATCCAGTTTTGTCATATCGCATTGCCTGCTGTCAGTGTAGACAGGGTGCAAACTTTATTCAAGCTAAAAACAGACTCTCTCACACACACACACACACACACACACACACACACACACACACACACACTGAGTCTGCAAGCCAAACATCTAATGATCCTCAATGGTCCCGCTGGGATCTTATGGAGGTCAGAGAATGGCAGTGGTTCCGGTGGGAAACTACGCTTCTCTGAACGGACCAATCAGCTTACACGTCCAATTGATGAGCAGTGTGCTGATAATCTTGGTATCACACTCATGTTTTGTAACAGAGGTCATGTGCTCATGAGGGAAACAGGAATGCAGCTGAAATTCATCTTTTGGCTTGTTGTGGTCTGTACATGTTTTAAAAGTAAAATACTGTGGGTAGTTGCTCTACACTGGGATGGCTGTCACATTTTTTATTAATCTTTTAAAGCAGAAGAGTGAGAATAGGAAACGATGGGGTGAGGAGGGTAAACAGAAGTGACAGATTGTCTTTTTGATATGTGAGAAAGCCTTGATTATGCGCAAGCTCCAGAAATTGATTGAAGCCTATATAACTAACGCTAAATAACCAATAATGTAATGTTTAGGTTAAGTACTTGTTTTCAAATATACTAATCAAAGTATTGACTCATTGAGGACAACAGGATTAGGAATAGTTGCAAGCCAGTTTCACTCTTGTATTGCCCACATGAGCAGCAAAGCTCAATGTGTCAGAGCAGCTACATGCTCGCAGCTATTGTTAATCTGGAAAGATATGTTAGTTCCTGAACTCATGAGTTTAAAAAGAGGAAATAGGAAAACTTTTGTAATAGATCACTGTGTGTGTGTGTGTACGTTAGAGTTTTTTTTGGGATTTATTGTTCCATGTAAGGCTGCTGACTGCTTTATACACACTTCAATTACTCAACGTGGGTGTGACTAGCAGCTTCTGTTATGTGTGTGTCAGCGCCAGCCGGGCTAAAGGAATGTGTGTGTGATAGTCTCCAGTTCAATTTAAGTGCAGAGATCATGAGATCAGTACAAAAACATTCACATGCCTCATCCATCCGCCATTTCACAGCAGAAGAAAGACAGCTTTGCTCACAGAAAGAGGTTAAAAATTAATCCAAAAATAATTCTCCTTTTAACACCCACAGACGTTCTCATTAACTTTGAGTACTGTGTACAGGATGTGCCCATGTAGGGCAGAGAGACGGATTTGCGTGTGTGTCTATCAGGTCTCACTTTGCATTGTTTGTGTGACATTGTTCGGGCAGACGATCCGCTCTGTATATCTGCTGATCTGTGTTGCTGTGGAAGCGGATCTGGTAACTCCTCATTGGACCATAGAACAGCTCACGGACGATAGGCCGAAGTATCCCAGCATGCATCTTTCCACCATCTGTCACAGCCCTTTGTTTGGGTGTGGGTTGAGCTGCTGGTCTCTGGTTACTCATAACACACAAAGACGCACACACACATTTTGGCTTTAAATCACATTCTCGTCCAGGTTTTCTGTGGATTTAGGTGTTGGGTGTAGTACAAGCGTGGCGTTTGTCACGGTGGAAAGGTGTATTGACGTGATCAATGGTTTCTGTCTATTTGCGTTAGGATGAAGTGGACGCTTTGGCTCAACGAATTTCCGCCTTTGCTCGAACAGACACGCCTGCACAGAGTTGCGTAGAAACTGGCAGCTTTTAGGCCAAGGAAATCAATTTTATCAGTTCGACCCTGCCACCCTGTTGTACTTAAAGAGCTCTGGATTATTCATCCGCGTGGCAGGGCAGACACACACACACACACACACACACACGTAAAATCTAATACCTTCTCACTCACAGTTGAGACAGCTCAAGGAAGAAAGGTGAATCCCACACCTCTTTGTAAAGGTCACCGCCCACATATCATTTCTCTTTACCGTCCCCCCTTCCCTGGTTTAGAGAGTGTGTTTTGAACACACTGGTGCACATGCTCTCTCCCTCTCTTTCTCCCTCTGTGCATCCTGGGACGCTGACGATGATGTGACTGCCAGTGTCACCAAGCAACCGTGTCTTGCGACAGGCGAAGCCATCTCACGCTTCAGGAAAACTGCTCCAGCCAATGGTGTCGCAGTGCCGCAGCCAATCAATGAGTCAGAAGGACCGGTGGAGATGGATGTATTTGGACACTCGTTAACTAGAATCTCACACCCGCTACTTATCCGTTTAGCCGTGTGTGCTTGCATGCACAGCAAATGGCATAAATTCTGCATCTTGATGCAGGTGTCCTGTGTACTCGCCTGCGCCGGTTGTAGGAACGAGCGCGTTGGCTGCTGCAGCCTGATAATGCGGGGAATTAGCAGTGATATGAGGTCAAAGGTCACTGTTCCCCTGCTGCAGGTCATCAGGAAGGTGGCAGGCCTGCTGGAGCATCAGTGGGTGCGCGCCGAGCGTGTGCTGGTTAAAGAAAATGGAGTCTTTGTGTCGGTACGATTGCTGGCGCGCTCTGATTAGCACTGATCCATGCTGACGACTCTGTTGGCAGATTAGCGTGGCTAGCATTGGCCATCTGTTACCACGGGCCATAACAAGTGAGAAGTGTGGGTCACACACACACAGAAAACCACACACAAGTTATATGATTACTTTGTACTGACTTCTATTGTTTTTAAACTGAGCTAATTATAATGAACTAATTGTAATTTTATTCCTTAAACATAACCTTTACACAAACTTTTTTGCACGTTTACATTTGTTTAGTATGTTAGTGTGTTTAATAATCCTTGGCTAGTCTTGGCTAGGAGATTGTTGGCTAGTCTGCACAATTGCGTTTTTTTTGTCCTCCACAATTAAGTCAAATCCTCACCTTTGCACAGACACATTCTGAATAAAACTCAACACTTTCTTATGCCCTGTCTCTCCCTTTAAATGTAGAATTTTATGCACACGCTCAAATGCACACGCGTACACTTACTTGCACACTCTCCCAAACACAGCAACCTCAGCAGTATATTTCACTGCCTCAGGAGTGTATGATTGATTTTCAGGTTAAATTAAATAACACACAGCTTTATGTAGTGTCTCTCTCCAGTTGCACGTTCACAAGAATCGAGTTCCCATTTCTCCCGGCCAACGGAAGATCCGGAGGAGTCGTCCATATTGCACAGGCTAAACATATCCCACAAAGCACACGGATCATGATTAACATATGATTCACTCATTCGCGGGATCTGAGACCTGCTGTTTTTCCAACAATCTCATTGGCCGTGTGCACCAAGTCAAATTAATTAGGCAGCACATGGAGATTACGACGCCTGCCTTCCAGTGACACAGTGGAAGATGGCTAATTAGCTATAAAATCAGACTAATTCTGATGCTAAAGCTGTTTTAATTTCTGATAATTAAGTCAGGATTGGATCCTTAAATACCCAAGCATACCATTATTGTGGTAATCATGGTTGTTGTTATGAATTATTTTGAGGCCCTTGCCTGTTACCGTTGATGTTTAAGGTAATCACTAGCTGGAAAGACTATCTGGAAGTGACTAGCTGGAAAGAGGCAGACGATGTAATTCTCTCTCTCTCTTTCATATGAGAGACACTGTTTACTGTAAAAAAGAATACAGTATTCCTCAGCATTTTTGGACATTTTACAGGACATCTTACAGGAGTACATGGGTGTGTGATAGTATTGATAGATATTTTCTTGTGTGTGTGTGTGTCTTTGGACTTAAGCTCAATGCATAATTGTATATTTTTTATTTTAAAAATGAAAACAAAATCTTGTAGGGGTATGATTTGCATGTGCCTGTAGAAATTAATTGACCTGATACCAATAAAAGTGTATTCTTTTCCCCATTTAGATAAAGAGACGTTTTTAAAACGTGTTTTCAATGAACAGTGCCTGTTTTGACTTTAAATAAGGAATGTGAATACATAAATCAGTCTGTTTTTTTGAGAGACGGTGTTTTGAAGGTTACCCAGGATGGAATTTCAAACTAGCATTCATTTAGAATAACCTGCCATGAACTTGAGTCGGCAGGGTCAAGACCTGGTGACCTCTGACCTTTGAGAGCGCAGTAAACTGAGGAGGAAAATAGTTTGAAGCAGAGATGTAGAGATGATCTAGAAGATGAGAGAGTGAAGGACAGGTGGAGGAAAAAGGGGTGGGGGGGATAACAACCACAGTGTTAGATTGTGGCCTCTGTCCCTGTTTACGCCTATATGCAGACACTTCATTTTGTGTGTGTTGGTCCATCAGCTTTGCTCATGGGTGAGAGCTGTTAGTTGAAATTCTGTGGACGTTCCATCTCTGAGATCTAATCAGTGTGTGTAGCAGAGAGACACAACAAGAACAGCAGCTCAGGGGACGGGCAACGAGTGTGTATATTTAATGACAGAATAACAAACGCATGTGTGCCACACTGTTGCGTTCCTGAACTCTTCCTGCAGTGGAATCTTGTGAGATTAGTAACCGTGTGGAAAGGATATACGGCAAAGCTTTCCAAATATTAACTACACCCTATCAGACAGTTTATGCGTCTCCAAAAATCGTATTTTTCCCATAAAGATCCAATAAATCGCACGCTAACAACTGCTAATCGTATTTTCATTACAGCACGCAGGAATATAGTGAAAAAGAGGCTGGCGGGTTTGTTCGTGGGTATGCAGGCTGCGTGTGCGCCGGTTTCTGCGCCTGTATTTAATATGCGTGTCTCCAAACTGTGAAATCTCCACAGAAACAGTTAAAGGCATAATTTGCCTGTTAAGCACATCAAGTGTGAGGGCTTGTTTTACGCTGTGTAAAAACGGCTGTGAATAGTCTTGTAAATCTGAGCGCTGTTCACTTCGTGTGCGCGCATGTGGAAAGTGCGAGACCTGTCGGTCTCTTTTCTGCACTATAGAGAACGTTAATGTGCGATGTACACTGTGTAGAATTGGAAGTAGACGTTAAACTTTGTGTTAAAACACGTTAAAATGGTAAAAAACAAGTTAAAATACTAAAAGCTTGCTTTTTAGCTAACTGCATGGAAAACGTATGTGAAATGAATTATGAAACTGTAAAACGTTATCCATGTATGAACGGCATTTCCTATCAGCGTTTTATCAGCGTTATTCATGTGGCATGTCACCTGTTATCATAGTACATGACAAAATGACTTAAATTCTGTATCTCTTTATTTGTGTATCGAAAGATAAATAGAAAAAAAACCTTGCATATAAATGTTCATTGTTACGTGTAATGCAAGTACAGGTGTAAGATGTAACGGCAGTTTGATTCTCAAATATTAGGAATGTGGCAATAAGTAAACTAGTTAAATAAAAAAAAAAAAGAAATGAAAACCTGGCAGAATTTAAATGTCTGTGTAGGGCAAATACAGTTGTAAGATGTAACATTCACAGATAACAAGACTGTAAGTCAACTCTGTGTTTGTATGGCTTGAGTCCAATCATTTCCTTTCTTTTAAGTTTTATATAAGATTGTTTTCTATGTGCTGCTCCTTTGCTTCCATGTTCAGTTTTTCTTTTTATAGAGTCTTGCATTTCATCATTGTTCATTTTAGTTTTTTTCATTGTTCGTTCTATTGTTTTTGTTTAATGCCGCCATGTACTAATATCCTGTGTGTGTCTTAAAACATGGCACCAACTACCCACAATGCAATGGGCAATGATGTAGTTTCCCAGGCTCTGTTGAAAGAAGTCTCATCAGCGAACGAACAGTTATTTTAACCGCGAACAACCGCTCTGCCCAAACGGGTAGTTAACGCTTGATTTTGTAGAAATATGCTTTCGGGATTGGCACGTTTTATGAGCAGGTGTGTGTGTGTGTTAAGAGTGACTGGTGTTAAATAGAAATATTGTTCATGCCAAGTGAGATGTGAAAGAAAGAGTGGCAGGCCGTGTGTGTGTGTGTGTGTGAGCTCGCTCTAATTATCGATTGAATTGTGCTTGACAGATATGGAGTCTGGAGAACGGCTGGCCTCGCCTTCCTCCACCCCGCTCTCCGTCCACACCACCACCTCTGCGTCGTCATCTTCCTCCTCCTCTTCTTCTTCGGCAGCCTCCAATACCAAGAGCAGCCTGAACCACGGAGCCACGGCCTCGCTCAACACATGCGGTAAGAATACTCGCACACTTTCATGGCCTGATGCAAGGGTTGCTTTTTGTTACAGTCTAAAAAGTGCTCAGTCAAAACTCACACAGCCACACATCCCAGCGCTTTTATAGAAACACAAGCGCACACATCGTTGCGTGTCACGCAGGGACGCTTTGAACACGTCTGCTAGTTTAGACTGCGTGGTTGGTGGCAGACCGGAGACTGATGTCAACAGGGCCCCCTTTTCCTGTCTGATGAAGCATCGTTTCTTTTAGTGGCATCTTTTCTGCTGTTTGAGGCTTGTCTGATAAGGCCCAAGAGTTTGGGAGTTCTGCTAAAAGAATAGTTAATAAAATTAAAAATCTGTTGTCATTTACTTTGTATTTTTGTACAATGAAAGTAACCTGGTACTAGGGATGCTGAGGTCTGAAAATGTCGTAAAAGCACCATCCTAGCATCATAGAAGTATTCGTACAATTTTTGCAGTATACCCCAGATTTTATGAAGCTGTGTTATAGTTGTATCTGACCTCAAAAACACAACAACCAATGTTGTTCGACCTCATTTACAACAAAACTGCCAAACAAAATTGCAAATGAGATTTGAAAGCTGTGCTGGAGTCTTTTGTGCTTTTAAAAGACTTATGGATTACACTCATGGTCTGTCTTTAGAACATATAATATATTTTTGAAGATTGACAGCCCTATTTCCTATTGAGTTTCAGGATTGCAACGACACAAAGAGTTATTTTTTATTTGTTGGTGTACGCGAACATGCGCTAAACTGATTAGTTTGATTGTTGTGAAGCATCTCGCTGTTTATGAAGTGTCTCGAATCACGAACGCCGCATTTTTAACACAATGCGTCAAGTAAAAAGGGTTTTAAAAACGCATCTTAAGACACCTGCGTGATGACACTCTTTGCACAGAATTTACATATTCGAGGGAGCTATTTCTTTAAAATAGGAATCTTTTTTTAACTGTCCGTACTCTTGCCATCCTGTCTGAAGCGTCTCCCTCCCTCTGGTGTTGTTTTTTCTCTGGCGCAGTCAGTGCTGAAGAAAGCCACCGACTTGCTCCTGTCGTAATTACAGACTCATTGTTCAGCATGTGAAAACACCGTCCAGGATTTAGCACTCACAGTTTTGGCTGCAAATTGAAAAGCTGCTGCATTAATGAATCTCAACCAATTAACCAGGCCTTTGTTAATACTGCTGTCGTCTCACTCTCCACCCTTCCTTCACACACACACACACACACACACACATGAACGCACATGCACAATAACATTGCTTTCCTTCCGTCTTTTCAGACACTCTGAAATACTCTTCAAAAAACAGTGAAGTTTGAAAGGCTCCACTGACAACTGTTTGTAATTTGCTCGGTCTGCTCTGCTTTTTTTTTTTTGGCCCTGTGTCATCATCTGACGTGACTGTCATTAACAGTTGATATTCTGCACAGCAGGCCAACGAGAGGCGTCACGCTGAAGAGAGACCTTTTTTCCTCCACGTTGTTTTGGTTGTTTGAATATATAATTCCTGCATCTATCTTCCTGCTCCTGAAATTCAAGTACCCACCAAAAGTGAGGTTCAAGTACTCTCAGCTCTGTTGTTCTGTGGTGGTTTAAAAAAAATTTAAACCACCACAACTTAAAAAACAAAAATCTCAGGGAAAAGAATGATTTATTATAAAGCGTTTTTTTTTTAAACAGACAGAAAACCTCAATAATTTAGTCCTGGTTGAGTTGATTAACGCTCAGAATGAGACTATCCCTCGACAGGTTCCTGCAGTTTTATCATTACCACTTTAAATGCAATTAACACTTTGTCCCACTAAATCACCAGCCCACGAGTGTGCCGGAGTGAGAGATGATGTTCGGGTCGAGAACGAGGTGCATCTGGGCTTAAACAGGGAATATTTGAACCTCTCTGAACAAACGACGGCCACATGTTCACACTTTTTCTCGCCATCCCCCTCAGACACACAGACAATTAAGTCGGCTGTCAGATCTGTCTGCAGAAATGTGATTGATGCAAACGGAGGGCACATTAATCGGCTTCCGCCGCAGCCCACATAAGAGAGAACGAAAAGCCAGGTGGGGGAGGACAGCGCTGCTCTTCAAGATGGCTCTGTGTGTCAGAAGATGGAGAACTCTGGAAGGTGTATTTGGGAGGGGGGTAGATAAAATAAGAAGGATATCAGGTAATCCGGTAATTCTGTTCTGCTTCTCTCAGAAGCTGATTTAATTATTGCCGGCTGAAAGCGCATTAATGTGAAACTGGTGTTTCTGCCACTGTGTGTGTTTGTGTGTGTGCCCACATGTGTGCCAGCAGGGGCGGCTGATGGTCTTTTGGGGGAATATTTCCTTTCATTTATCTTCAGTCTTCTCAGTCTCCTTCATTTTGTCCTCTATCACCAGTATATCAGGATGAACTTCAAACATGCTGGCTGTACGTTCAGCAGTGCACATGCGGTTTGTGTGCGGAAGACAAAGATGAAGCCTTAAGCTAGAAAACTCTTTTTCTCAAATAAGAATTAATTAAATGAGGACATATCATGGAAAACAGGGTTCACCTGCTTGTTTTAATATTAGCATTTGTTGGCTGCACGCAAAAACAAGCTGGTTACAAACATTCTATGTTTCATTGTATGTACAATATTTTAATAAAACTGTGTTGCTGTCCCTCTACAAAAACTGCAGGAAACACTGCGTCACAAGCAGATACACATTAAGATGTGACTGCCTGTGTTTACGTATTTACGTCCAATCAGCATTTAACAACTTGGCCTATTCTGTGTCAACCACGCCCACATGTGCAAATCATCCAGTCATAACAAGGGCTATTTACATACACAGGTTTTTATTAAGGCTTAGATTACATGTCCAATTTTGTGAAGTTGCCTGTTGGATTTTTTGGGTGTTTGTTGGGGCAGTTCATAACCTGTTTTAGCAAACACAGCCCATTTAATTATACGGATCAGAAGGAGGGTGGAAAAAATTATCACGTAAAACTAAATTACGACTCCTTTTGGTGCAAGAAACCTTGGCTAATGTTATAAGTGGACTTCAGGGAAAGAAATTAAGGCCTACGCAGAAACGCTGCACTCTTCCTTCCTCACATAAAAAACGACAGCAAAGTCAAGGCCCTCAACTCCTCGATGTCCCTCCAGGAGTTAGAGCTGTCTGCAAAAATCCTGCATTTCCCATCATCACTTTTCTTGCTGCGTGTGTGTGAGCTGCGGCGGTGCTGCGCTGGCGGAACGGCGCGCTCAAGCCTTTCCTTCCCTGCGCCTTTCCCTAATGGAAATTGAATTTGCATGAAATATGCAGCTTAGAAATTACATCTGACTCCTAAAGGAGACAATGCCCAGCATCAGTGCTGCCAGAACAGATCGATCCCAGAAAAGGGATGCAATCGTTATGGCAACGATGATTATTTACGAAGAGCACTGTGCTTACATGTTTACCAGGAGCCTGCGCAATGTCAGACACGAGGTTGAAGTGATTTATCGAACTCAGAGAAGGTTTCGTGATATCAGAATGTTGCAGAAGATACAGGAGCATCTTGGGCGTCTTCCCCCAACCCCCCTCCCCGTTTTCTATCTCTCACACGCCGAGACTTTCATTTGTTCTGATCATAGTTATTAATCAAATGCTGTCAAAAAGCCTGTGATTACATTAACATTAACAGCCATCAAACTGTCTCATCTAAGCATTCATGAAACTCCTCTCAAACACGCTCACGCTCGTGTTTTCACATCAGCCCTGTGTCTTAGGATCTAATCGCAGCCATTCTCCACTATCCTGGAGAACAGTGTGTTTGCAATGTTTTGTTTAGCCTGTTTAACCTTAGCCAGGGTGATCTGGGAATCTTCAGGTGGCATATCCGGAATCTTGTGAAATCCTAGTTTGCAGGAATGAAGTTATTGCTACGTTGTCATTGTGTAATTGGTGGGACCTTGGATTATAATTAAAGCTGGGGTTTAAATGCTGTGAAATGGGGTTTTGGTGTGTGTGTTTAATGATGATGTAATAATATGGGTGTGTTTGATTGGGCAGGTCCTCTGTTTGGCTTGGCGGGCAGTGACCAGCCCTTTAGCATCAGCTCGGTGAACTCTCTGCCCAGCGCGTACCCGCTCATGGCTCACCCGGCTTTTGGCCTGCTCTCCCCAGCCCGTCCAGAGTTTGGGGGTCTAGGAGGACTGGGGGTCTCTGCAGCCCTTGCTGCTCACCCACAACTAGGAGCTTTCTCAGGTATGTGCAATGTTTGTGGCTGTATCCACTGAAAATGTGACTGACAACATGTGCATCATTTTCTAATTAAGCATATTATTTTGGTTTAGGCTTTAGTTATTAAAAATGTGAATTTTGTACAGCTACTAGAAATTAGATGCCATTACAATAGAGGCCAGTTTAAAAAGTACAGTATTCAAGATTTAATGTTTCATTCGTTTAAAAGTTATAATGTTGCAATCTTAACAGTGTTGACCCAAAACTAGTTCAGAGGCTGTATGCCATTCTTTGATTAATTGATATGAAACTTAGGAAACTGTCCCGCAGCATTTTTATTTAAATAACTGATTAATTCATAACACTGTCTGATGAATTGCACAACAAAGGTTAGGTCATGAAATGTAGGTCATGAAATGTACAAGTGTTTTGACCATGAAATGGAAAACCCTCCTGATTTTAAAATGTATTTCTGTGTGTTTTTAATATTACCCAGAGTTACCTTTGTTTGGACATGAACAAATATGAATTTATTTTACAGTTACAGTAGATACAACACTAAATAAAGTGACAAATTAAATGAAAATATTAAATGTTCTCACAAAAAGGGTATGTGTGGCCTGTGTCAGAATGTGCACAGGCTAATTATGAGCTACAGGCAAAACAAGTGAAATGTCAATTTTAGTCTAATTTGAGGTTTTTACAAAAATTAGTTCATTACGCCTTCGTCTAGTGATCCCAATGCTCCCAATAGCCATTAAACATCTAAAATAGAAGTGAACCTTTCTAAATCTTTCCTTTGTTTTAATAATCCATGAACATGCAGTTTTCTCATCTCTTCTCCTCTTCAGGTGTACATCATTTTTTTTTGTCTGATTCCCACAAATTTTGTAAATGTTTTTTTTTATTGGAGAATGTGAAAATTTTCAAACTTTGCTCATTGTGACTCATTTTGCCAGCATGCGTCAAATTAGCTATTACAAATGTCACTAAATACCAAAAATAGGGGAAGAAGTTTTCCTTATTAATGTTTTTTTGCTACAAAAACAGCTGATATAAACATGCCCTAAATTTTGTAACACTATCCTGCAATGTCTCTCTAAGATTTTGGTCCTGTCTCACGTGACTGACCTCAGTTTGTTTACTGTCTTTCCTCAGAATGGTGGAGGGCAGCAGAGGCTCATGGACGGAGTCCTCCAGCCTTTTTCCCACCTTTTCTTGGCCTGCCCCCCATGTTCGCCCCACCCCTTCACAACCACGAGGCTAATCCGTACACATCCAAAACCCCCAGCAAGAGCAGCCAGGCCTCCAAAGGTATGAATACCTTAAACCTAGTATACATTTGAATGCACCTCTGCCACATTCTTGGAAATGACTTGGAGGGAGACCTAAAGTTAACCGAAAGTAATGTAGCCTTCAGGCTGGTGTACTCGCAGTAATCATTGCCTTGAGCTCTTGCCTCCAGCGTGAAATTCTGCAGTTCCTTCTGTACTTTTGTCTCAGAAATCCCAGATAAAGACATGAAATATGAAACATTTAAACATTTAATATTAAAACTTTGTGATACCTTTGGTGTTTACATTAATACAAACACAAGCACATATGTTGTATGTTGCTACAAACTACAACTGTACATTTTGACAGATTATTGTAGAAAAAACATCTGATCTGGTTTGTGTAAACTGTTTTGAGTGCAGGTGTGAACGGAGCTGTGAATGGTCGTTCTCTCTCTCCATCTGCGGCTAAAGGAACCGTTTCAGCTGCTGCATCCCCCTCCCCCGCACTCCGGCCCCCAGAGCACAGCCGGACCCCCAACGCCAAAGCCCGCGACCGCAAGGCCAGTCACCATAGCAA
This sequence comes from Ambastaia sidthimunki, assembly GCA_036877625.1. Taxonomy (NCBI): domain Eukaryota; kingdom Metazoa; phylum Chordata; class Actinopteri; order Cypriniformes; family Botiidae; genus Ambastaia; species Ambastaia sidthimunki. Next base: position 23,044 of record JAZGTK010001893.1, on the reverse strand, counting down.
CAGCACAGGGGAGCTTCAGGAGAAACCTTCACAGAAAACTAAAGAGAAGGTATGACATCATCACAACTTGCATTGTGCTGTCAAAACGCACATATTAAGTGTCATTTGTTTGATTTAAATGTTAAAAATTCTTTGGTACACACATGGAGGTGATTGTTTTATGAGATGATTCATGATTGACGTGTTGACCAATGCAGAAAGCCCGTAAGAAACAGGTTGAGGGTTCTGCTGTGAGCGAGAGTGAATCTGGATCGTCACTGGATTCTGACAGCGATGGGGTGAGCAGCAGTGATATTGATGATCTTGGAGAGGAAGATGATGATGATGACGAAGATGACCAGAGTAAAGACAGTGAGGAGTCAGATTCAGAAAAGGAACGGCAGAAGAAAAAGAAAATGAAAGTAAGATGTTAATCATTTTAGAATGTTAGTATTTGGGGTGGTATTGCATAATGTTTAAGGGTCTGGACTAGTAACCCAAACATCAGCATGGACCCATAAGAAGTTAACCCAGGGGGATTGCCCTTGTTATATGTGTACTGGAAATTGCTTTGAAAAAACATGCCTATTAAATTACATAGCAGAAGTCATGTGTATCTAAAATCCTTCCTGTATCTCAACTGGTAGAGCACAGTGCTAGCAACGCCATTTTCTGTCTACCTATCAGATGTAAGCGCTGACATTCAAACCTGGCAATCAGGGAATGAAATTATGGTGTATCATGCTACGTCAACCGATTAGACCTTTTCTCTTTCTTGTTTGCCCAGATTGTGACGCCAAACTCTGGCCTCAGTAAGAAGGAAAAAAACAGGCTAGCAGAGGCCCAGGATTTCTGTGGAGGCCTGCAGCATGGTGCACCTCTGCATCGCTCTCCACCTTCTCCAGCACTGTCTCATTCCTCTGTGCTCTCCCTGTCGAGCAACAAGCCCAAGGAAAGACCACTTCACACCAGCGTCATCCAATCCACTGGTCTGGCGGCCAGCGCAAAACCATTAGCATTGCTCGCGCAGTCACGTCGAGAAGTTTCGCCTAAACGTTCCCCACAGCACCTTACCTCCTCTCCCAAAACCTCAACAGCCACTGCAAAGCCCCTCCCTTCTTCCCATCAACCAC